>VZSV01000004.1:6360004-6380595 GCA_013398735.1 Nothocercus julius
AATGAATTATGCAGACAATTTACTTTCCAGCTGGGCAACTTACTTAATTGGGATACAGGGCAGAATCTGAGGAAGCATGCAAAAAAATACCAGAAGATTAGATAAACTGCTTCACGCTGCATCTGTTTGTGTTATTAATTGTGTCTAGCTATGTATGGACAAAAGATTTTTTGACTAAAATCTTTACACTTCACAGAAAGCTGCAAGCGAAGCATGGACACCATATTTCAGACATGAGGTTTATTATGCTGCACTGGTGTTACATTTTGGCTTGGTCTGATTGTTCATTGTGTGGTTACGTGGGTGCAAACGCATTGTTTCCTCCAGCTCTTAAATTACTTGTAGTTCCTGTTTAGCTGAGTAATAGCTCTGTAGAGTCTGTTCTGTACTGAATACTCTTTTCAGTCTTTTTCATTGTTCTGATCACTCGTTTATGTAGTTTTCAATGGAAACAATACGTATGTGAATACTCTGTGTACTGATCCTTAATTAGTTTGAAAGCTGTTGGCCATTTTCAGCCAAGTTTGACAGTTCTCTCAGCCTCATGTGTTGTGGGTATATTTTTTTAAGTGACAAGGTAGATAGTAGTTGTTACGAATAATTCTGTCATTAGGTGCTGGAGAGTCCACTTATGCTTCCACCTGTCTAAGAGGCTTTTGCTGGTATTTGCGTTTTCGTGGGTTTCAGTGAGCTGTTTTGGGGAAAGAGACTATTGCTCAGGGCTCTGATGGTGGAAGTCCTCAGGAAACAGGTACTGGTTTACTCTGAATTCTTCCAAGTGCTTAACGGGCAAAACTGGCAAGACTTATCAGGTGGCGGGTAGTCTAAAAATAGGCAGTAGCTTGGATAAGGTTGGGGTTGTTTCCCTTTATCATTCCCCTCTTCAGAAAAAAAGAGCTCTTTTTAGCTAAAGGACAGTGAAAGTCTGGAACATCCTCTCCTTTCGTCTCGACATTGGTTTCTCTCTCTCTCTTCTTGCTTGCATCCACCCGTGGGTTCTTAGATGAGGCGCTTAAGGTTATGAACAGCTCAGTTCACCCTCTCGTGTTCTGCGGCCACATCTGAGCCACTCGATGCTTTCTGTTAGTGAGTGCAGCTGTGGAGGAGTAACTGTTGAAACAACAAATGGAAGTTGTGATTTCACCTCCCGAAGCCGGGCTAAGGCAGAGCCTCAAGAGGAGCGGCAGTTTGAAACCACTTCTTCCTCGATTCCCTCCTCCTGGGCTGCTCGTAGTACTTGACCTACGGCAAGACAACGGCAACAAGACAGCAAGCCATCTATTACATTATCCTAGCATGAGCTTTTAGGTAAAGAAGCCTTTCACATTTGTCTTGTTGACCTCTTGCTAAAGGACTGTAGACTTCTTGCCACAAGTAAGTCTCTTATCATGGCTGGCTTTTACCATAGAGCCTACTGCTGCAGTTTTGCCTGTTTTACCAAGAGTGGAAGAGCTTTCTCAAAAGTGCACGGCCAGTGTATGGTAGAGTTAGGAAGAGGCACATCTCCAAACCTGATCTGGTGCCGTGCTTGCTGAACCTTGGTCCTTACTGATGTGCACGGTGACGCAAAGGCCTTCAAGCAACCCTGGCAGAAAAGCTCTGAAGTATCTAGATCCTGGAGTTTTAAGATGTTCAGCTTTTGGCTGCTTACCCAAACCATTCACCAGAATAACCATCTCTTTATAGTATTTAGCAGAATAGAGGGTGGTTTTTGCTTGGCAGCGTCAACTTGCATTTCACTGCAGGCTTCAGCCTTTCTTTGCAAGAGGCTTGCTTAGCTTAGGGAGACCAGGGGGAGCTCAAGGGGTTGTGGAGTGTCAGCAAGAGCCACGAGCCCTCGCAGTGAGGAAGGTGAAGACCCTGATGGAAAGGGAAGGCTCAGCCCTCTGGTTGCTCAGTCGGTGCTGGTTGGTCTGGGGACGGGCTCTGTGAGGGCCTCCTGCTCCAGCTGAGCCTGTGGTTCAGAATGATTATTTCTTGACTGGATGGGAGGCTAAAAACCTGACATATGGGCTTTTATTGAACTAAAATTGCAGTTTATCTGATTTGATACCAGGGCTGTCTCTTTTACTGAAGTAAAAAAAGACAGTTGTCTGAGGCAATCAGTGTTTTCAGAGTGATTGCAGGTTGTGAGCACTGAACCTCTGTGGTATGACATAAATTGTGTGGTCTTTTCAGTGAAGTACTGGCTGCAAATGCGTATGCGTTTTGCAGGTTTTATCCTACTTTGCCAATGTATGTCAAGAACACCTATGATCTGCTAAAGTCACACACTAATTTGAAGCCAGTCTTTATTTATTTATTTATTTTTTAAATAGAGCTAATCATGTGTTCTGATGCAGTGGAGTGGCAGGGACAACTTGGAAAAGAAGCATTATGTGACCCAAACTCCTTTCCCGGGAGGAATGGGCCGTACGGAGGAGCTCTGTACAGGTGGATGGTAACTCCAACCACGTCTCAGGGATGTGGAACTGCACTCTAAGGCTTTTCCAGATTTACTGTATATAGATGCTCCTCCAGTTTCTTGTTGAAATAAAACCCAGATTGGATTCTCAGGATCCTTTGGAGAGTAGTGGCTTGTTCTGTTGGTCTTTTACCTATGGCTAGTGCTCTCCTAGGTAATGACCTATCCCCAGAAAAGGGGATAATTTGGTAATTCAACCTGCCATTTTTTTACATACCGTAAATCAAAAAATGTGACTGAACACTCAAAGATTGATACCTCTTGACTATTGGGGATGCTGATAGAAGGCACCAGCCTATAAGACCTACTTTCCACTTCAACAGACCTCCAAACAGCCTGAAAATTTTGCTTTTTACCTTTCTTCTACTTACTTAATGCATTAGCAGATGCATTCAGGTGTCATTTTCTTCTCACCACGTTAGTGTTCCTGACTCAGTGTGTCCTACTTCACCTGCTAGCTTTATGTTAGCAAGCCCTATTTAGGGGCTTACTTCACTGTAGTAAAATGGCCTTGTATATATGTTCTTTTTTTTTTTTTTAGATGTCTGGAATGTGACTGCCAATGTGCATGTTACCTTTAGGGACTTGCTGCTCTGAACCATTGCCCCTTAATGGAAAATCCCGAGGAAGTATATTGTTAGTAAAACTTATCTGTAGTGCAGAAGGGAGAGCTTATAGGAAGACTAATCCAGGCCTGTGAAATGGACCCTTGCAGGTACCTAAGGACCACAGAAGTTTGCCTTGCTTTCCACTGTATCTGCATGCTATGTGGTCACCATCTTCTCTCAGCAGCAAATAAAAAAGAAGCTGGGTCTGTTTTTGTATGTGGGACAGGAGTGGTTGGAATATAAAGTGAAACTAGGGGAAAAAATGATATTATCTAATCCAAAGTAGTCCTGCCCCGTCCCTGAAAGCTGAACACTCAAAAAATGCTCAAACAAACAATCAAAGTGTTGTGAAATATTTTATACACCATAGGCCTACATAGTTGGGACATGGATGTGATAAGCTGCTGTGCCAGAGGAGAGATCTTATTTATGGTTTTGTTTATATGTTTTTGTTTGTTTGTTTATATAATCTCCCTGGTCAGTTATTTTATTTTAAGGCCGCAGAGGTTTACAAACTTCATTGTTCTTACAAGCTGCCAGAGCTTTTTATGCCATGATGAAGTTTCAGGCTTGCGTGAAGTTTTTGGCTTGCTGTTAAAGCTACCAAAAGCTGTGAGTATTGAAATGTCTAGGGAGTGAGGAGAAGGCACAACACAGTGATGACTCAAGCTCTGCTTCTTGGAGCTGTTGGTTGTTTCCATTAACTCATGACCAAAGTGACAGTACTTGAAAGCCTGCCCGACACCTGCCTTCAACTAAACGTGATGGAAAGTCTTTTTTCGCACATGCTGATAGAAGTGATCTTCACTTTGGTTAATCAGACTTCATAAAATAAATGGAATGTAAATCTTGCTCCTTGGTGTTATGTTTTGCTTTTTCCCCCTTCAAAGATCAACCCTGACAGTGTGTACATTCAGTAGAGTCTCAATGCTTTCAGAGGCCCGAAATAGCGTGTACTAAAAAGAGTGTTCAGCTTGTAAAGTGAACTCAGAAATATTAGGGAAAGCAATCCCCAAACAGAATATTAATTTGGCTGTGTTGTAAGCCACTGAGTCTCATGAATCTCTACAGAGAGCTGGTGATGCAGAAAGTATTTAGTTTAATAAGCTGAATGTGATCCTTGTCTCCTCGCTTTCATACACTGCCTTCCTGCATGTTTTTGTGCAGTACTTAGCACATCAGAGCAGTGAACCAAAGAAACGGAAGGCTCTGATAATTCATGTTTTTGTGCTGGTGTTTTGGAGCATGTTTCTCTTCATTTGGAAGATAATGTACAAGAAGTCTAAGTAGGCACGTCGTTCAGTTTTTTGCTGACTACAATCTCGGTTAATGAACTGATACTATCTTTATTATGGAAGATGCCAATTCTCTTCATGTTTTGAAGATTAGCTTGTAAAGAACAAAGTCTGAGATGGTTAAACAACTCCAGGAGCATTTGGGTCTCCCGTCCAAGCAGTGGATTTGTGTTAGTATATGTGAAAAGTTATCAAACTTATGTTAATTAGTGATGTTTGAAGACCTGATTACTGTGTGATGTTTGAAGACCTGAATCAACTGTGACATTGTTCTTGCCCCAGGCCGCTGAGCGGTCATTGGTGGGTAATGATGCTGGAAGCCCAAAAGTCTCATGGATGTGATTGTCACTGTGGTGTTCCTTGTGGGAGTTATTGGGGATATTCAAAATGTTAATTGGATTAATGTTAATGTTTATTTTATCTCTAAAGGAAGTGCCTGCTAAATGTTTGGGGCATGTTCAAAATATGCTAGGTTGGTCCTAAGAGGATATTAGTTACTACACTTTATAGCATGCTATACCAGTATATTATGTTATACCAGTATATATGAATAATACACCAATAAATACTGGTATACAACAATGGCAGCTACCAACAGGAGTGTTCAATGGTTTTATTTAGGCATCTGGATTTTATTTGTTTTCTACTCCCACATAGTAGAGTTTGTGCTTGTAGGCAAGGAGAGAAATTAGGGATTGGAGGATACAGAGCTGTTCTTATACAGATTTTACAAACTGTGCGTAGTGCAATTTTTGCATATGTAAAGGGGAAAGGTTGAGATGCTAGTTGCTTAATTCTCTGGCTGCCCATTGATTATGGCAGTAATGCTGTTTATATTCAATGAGTAGTTATTCTCTGAAAAATACAGTAAATTCAGAAGGCTGTGCAAAGTCTCATGCGTGTGGAAATTAGAAGATTAAACAATTTTAGTGTTTTTCTTTTTTGCCATAATTGAAAAACCATGCCTTCTTAAGCAGAAACACTGCTTGCAAAAGCAAACACAATTTCTCTTCAGCATCCAACCTACTAGAAAAGCCTTATTTCCTTATGAAAAGAATGTCAAAATAACTATCTCAAGATGGGAAGGAGTCTTGTATGTGGAGGCTGTATTTATCTACGCTCAAGTGACAAAATGTGATTAACTGAGATTGGAACAACCGTAACATGTATTAGGGGAATATCAGTCAGGAGGTGGGAGTTCTTCTGGAGTCTGCTCTGAGGGGTCTGGTCCTAAGGGTAGCACAAGAGCATTTACACACGCACAAAAAGGAGCAATTTCCTCTCTCCACAAAGGGAGGTAGAGGGCAGAGGAGCAGCAAGTAACAGTCGCTGCAGCACCTATACGGCATTACCAACATCTAGCGACCCGTTTCTCCTGAGACCTTCGTCAGCAACGTGCCTATCCCTGAGCGAATGGTGCCGTGGATGGAGGGAGGGATAACCGCCTGCCAACCAACCTCCTCTCCAACGCGCCTCCTCCCCCAGAGCCACCTGCTTGGCAAGAGGCTCCACACGATTTTTAGTGTATGTGTTAAAAGCAGAAAAGGGGAGAGAAATGCAAGGATGGATAACGAGGTAGAAGGGAAGAACTGAGTGTCACGTCTTAGCCCTACTGTGGTAGCCTGTGCTCATCGATGTGAATTGTTCGCAAGTGTTTTTCTTTGTGAGACTGGATTTTATACCTACTTAATATAATCCATATTTCAGAGGAGTAGGAGGATTTGTGTTTTTTTTTGTTTGTTCATGGGGAAAAAACTCTTCTGTGTCTGAAATATTTCTTTTCTAATTGCTATCCTGATTACTCTGATGTTCAGTGGGGTGTTTTATTTTAACACATCACTGTTTGAAAGCTGCAGAAATAAGATTTTTTTAATCTTGTGCAGTAAGTAAAATCTGCTCTACCCAGATAAGTTTATCCTTGTCAAAAAAGAAAAAAAAAAAGCGTGTTTGTGTAAATGTATATATTTTATACATAATTGCATATTATATGTTATATAAATATGTATTTATACACACATACATGCATATATACATGTGAAAAAGATGGAAGCAAAGAAACTGGTGATTCAGCGAGTTACAAAACCCCTTTTTAAACTCACGCAGTAGTTGGCATGATCATTTTTTGTGGCTATTTGAGTCTGTGGAGCAAATGGTCTCGTTTTTCCTTGCAGAAATGTAGCACACACGTGTGTGCACAGACACACATGTATGCACACTTTGATGGGCGAAGGTGGTTGTTCTGAGGTGAGGTTGATTGGTAGATGGGATGATAATTATGTTAATGGCATCATCAAAAAATTACAAGGGAGAAGTTCACAATGTACATATGGAAGTTCTGACTGTCTTTTTAGTTGGTTCTGTATCTTGTTTCCTGTATGTTGTCATTCTACTGTACTGCACAGTGCCTTAAGATGGGAAGGGAAAACATGGAGGGGAAAAAGTAGCTTATTTCAAGCTTCTGTATTGTCTTAAATCAGGAAATAGCCTTATTTGGAGGATAATTCTGAGAACCAGTTTAAGTGTAGCATGTGCATATTGGTTTGCTATAAAGTTTGTTTAATGTTCATTATGAAACAGTATGACTGTTTTCTTCTTCTTTCATGGCAGTTTCTTCAGGCAGAGTGGTCTAAAAGTAGGAAATACTTCCTTTGGCTCTTCTTCAAGGAAGAGGAAGTGTGAGGAGAAAATTCCTAATAACGAGAAAAAGGAACCAAGTTTTTTGGTAGTGGTGGAGATGAGTACCAGCCTGAGAAGACTGAAGAACTGGCTTTGCCCAGTTCTGAGGATTAGGGGGAAGTGATGTAGACTCACCATGGCATATTGCATTTAACCAGGGGCCAGTCAGGACGCAGGACTAGAGAAGTCAAGACTAGGGCAGAGCAGGTTCCAAAAAAAAAAAAAAAAAAAAAAAAAAAAAGACTGTTCATGTTGTAGTTGTGTCTGCTGGTGAAGAGAGCCCAGAAGGGCAGCACGTGTGGGCAACTTAGTGCCACGTGTCCCTGAGGAGGGACCTCCGGGCCTAGCGCAGGAGGCTGTTGCTGGAGTACCACATGGAGCCGGGAGGTTGCCTTCGCTACGTTGGTGCTGAAGCAGGACATAGAGCTGCCCAAGGTCCAGAGGTACTTCAAGCGCTCAGGCCAGTGTATCTGAGATCCAGAAGAGCAATGTTCAGAAAGACACAGCTCTCATCCTGTCAGCTCAGTGACACCTGATACTCTGCGGTTGTCTCGGCAGGGAGCTGAGAGTTGCTGATTCATCGTCCTCTCAAGTCGCCGTGTCTACCAGCATCTCAGTTAGCTAGTTTAAAAATCACGTGGGCTTTTCTGCACTACACAGCAGACACTGTACTAATACGTGTTCTTGCTGTGGAAGAAAGGTTGACTTTGATTTTCCCTGAGTGCAGCAGCAGCCTTTTCAGTGAATAATATAACATATTTGAAGCTTTGGAGAAAGATCTTTTGAAGATGAATGAGTTTTAATTATAGTGTTTGCGGTGCGTAACAGTAGTTATCTGTACCTATCTTTTAGTGCAGAATTACATCTCAGGTGAATTGTATGGTTAGAAGAGAGGTGACTTTTGTTGTTTGTTTTTTCTTCAGGAGCTGAGTGTAGAGAAAAACTGCACCTGCTTTTGTTTCCTGAGTTTTTCTCTTTGTGGTTCTTGAGTATTTTTCAACTAGAAAATCATTGCGTAGCATCCTATCTCACAATGGCCGGGATCAGAGACTAAGCTTAAATATTATATAGTGGATATGTTATCCATTCTTATGAGTGGACGTAAACCCTGATCAGGGAGCATTGATACCCCTTCATGTACCCTGTACATGTACAGACAGCTTCGTTTTCTTTTTGATTTTGATTCCTTTAAATTCAACACTTTTTGTTTTGTTTGTTTGTTTTTTTCTTTTCTGTAAAGGAATTGATAGAAGTAGCACACAGGCTTAGCAAGCAAAAACCTTCTTATCCAAGCCCTAGTCTGGGCTGTTCAGGTTTTCAGTCAGGAGAGTGGCATGTTTGGGGTTCATCTGGAGGAATTCTTTTCTACCTCAAAAACGGATTTCTCTTGCGCTCCCCCTGTTCCTCCCATCTCAGCTGACATTAACATTCATCTCCTTGAGGTGTGTTGATAATTGTATGACATCCTGTTTGATGCTTTTAAGATTTTAATGTCATCTCTTTGTGGTTTTTCCCAGGCTAACAGCTGTCTCTTGACATTGTTTTGGAGGTATTTTGTCCTTGGCAAATGATTTGTAAAGTCTTTGCCACTTCTGGTTGATCATTTTGAATTGAGAACAGATTAACGATTGCTTTGTTAGTGGCAATGTTCGCCTCTTAAAAGTGATTATCCAGCTTTCTCGTGTCTGTCTAATATCATGTGCTTAGATGACTCCGAAGGAAACATGTCTGGGTACTGTGCAAATACCTAAATATAGCAATAATGATCCCTAGCTTTCTTCTTTTTAGTCACTAGGAGAAATTACTGTTTGTGCGAAGTACATGCTGAGATAAGTCTATCTTGACATCTGTTGCAATACTGATTTCTGATGTCTCTGTTGCTCTTGGAAGAAGAAATTCTTTTTCCATGAAAACCTCTGAAGTTGTCTTTGTTCTTATTTTTAGTTATTAAAATTAATTTTTTTTTAATGTGAGAGAAGTGTATGGTTTTCTTCTTAAAATTGTCACCTTTCTCTTCTACTGAAATTACTGCTGGCTCTAGTCCCAGTATTTTGGGGGAATAATGGGTTCTATTTTAGTCTGTAAAGATTTAATTGCTGTGAATAAGGTTTACAATTATCTCCTTTTCTCTCTGAGAAATCCCACCAGCTGTTTTAGATGCATTTAAACCTCTCCACCATGCTAAATTCATGTCATATCAGGAACTAAAATGCCAAATTTCAGGCACTTGGTAATCTGTACCTGGCCTTTGCATGTAATTCAGATTCTTCTACCTCCCTTTCAGTGTTGGTTTTCTGCATGGGGATGACATTATTAGTCGTCCCAAGGGACTGCTATACCAAAGATGGCTTTTGAGAAAGTGCATTTCAATTTCAAGTAACAGGAAAGTTCTTTGAAAGGGAAGTTGGAGTCTGATTTGATGATTTTCTTTTAATTCATTTTTTTCTTCTTCTCTTACCCTTTGCCCCCAGATAACCTGAGGTCGGTGGGGTGGGAGTGATCTGCCCATACACGGGCACCTGCTTTGTGGGTGTCAGGAGGGACATGGACATGCTCTACTGCCCATGAAGAGGACCAGACATTTTGTGGAAATGCAAACAACTAAAATATGTCAGATGAATCATGCCAGAGAAGTCTTTCTGCTTATTGGTCGTAAATAAAGTCCAGGTATTACCTCAGGCTTAGCTGTTTGCACCACAGACATCTGACCACATCTCTCGCCTGGGGCCCATCCTTGCAGCAGCAATCACATGTAGGTGTTTGAGACATCTAAGAAGATTCAGAATACTCGGCTTCTTGATTCACAGCCCCTTAACTTCAGGCACACAGGGGAAGGCAGCAGCCTCTGAGCCCAACTTCTCGATACTGAAGGCAAACCCATCTTAGGCCAGCAGTGTCCCCCTTGAGCCATGGAGCTAGCTGTGGAGCTAGCTGGCTGGCCCAAGGTGGTCTCCAGTGTGGAACGAGCTGATGGATTTTCCAAAAGAAGATATGGATCAATATTTGATATACACAGGTACATAGCACTAAATTTTGATGAACCATTTCCTTTTTTTTCTAGTGGACTCATGAGACAAATTTCACATTTCTTCTCCAGAAATATTAGTTTAAGCAGGACCTGTCCTCCCCATCAGTTCCCATTTCTTTCTCTATATATTCCCATCAGTTTTCCTGCAGTTATACGTCAATTAAAAATATAAATAAAATAAAACTTCTTGCCACGCAGGTGTACCTATGTAATTTCCCACAGTGACATGGGAAGGTGGAGGTTGCTTATTGTTAGCGAAGTCAGCCGAGAAAATACTTCTGCAAGGTCACCTTCAGTCAGCCGGCTGAGAAATTCGCTCTCTTGTCAAATTTCTGAATTCTTCAGCTCTTGAATTCTGCATGGTTTTCTTCTCAGTCTTCATGCAGCTCTGTTTAATGTACATTTAGAATCATGTCCAGGGGATAAGAAATTCCTTTTGAATTTCCAATTTCATTCACTGCCTTGGTGCGTATCTCACATTTGCACAACCTTAATCATAATTTCTGAAAACAAGTTGTTCCTTACTGCAACAGGATGCAGGGACACCGTAACATTGTTATTTCCTGATCTGTCTGTCTATATATTTTACAAGTCTTGACCAGATTTTGATTTCCCAGTGGCTTGGGAGGAATGATAAAGGTTGCATGCAGATGTTTTTGGTTCCAGCATCAGACTTGATTCTTGTTATGAGCTCTCCATGGGACTGTTGCTTCCTCTAGTTACACCGCAGAGCATCTGTCCGGTCATTGCAGAAGTCAGTTTGTGTAGGGCTCCCCTTTAACCTGTGGGCCACATAGGATACCACTGGCTATCTTTAGTTATAGTTGCTTTTAAAATACCTGGTTTGTCCTGTTTGCTGTGTTGATGCTAACTGCAAGGTACTTGGTAGCCAGCAGGTTTTCAAGATGCCAGGATGCTTTTGCACATTTGGACTTGGATTGAGATTTTATAGGAGCCAGTGGTGCTTTTGCCATCAACTTCAGAAGGGGTAAGATTCATTAAGAAGACAGATTTCCCCTGTAGGTAGGAAACAAAGGCAGCTCTGGAGCAACTAGCGTGCAGACGTGTGGTTGCATGAAGCTGTGATGATGACGTGTCTGTGCAGCCCACGTGCACACACAAATGGCTCTGACCACTGGGTACAGTGACAGTGTATGCCAAAAAATTGCTTTGGATACCACAGTGATGGGCGGTGGGCAGAGCCCAGATATGGAGCTCCTCTGTGTGGATAATCCAGTGTATTAGGCTGGAAAGGATATGGTTTCATCCAAACTCCAGCACATGTGCACAGGGAGAGGCACTTGCTTTCTCACTGTTGCATTTCTACTCTCACACAGAAATTCTGCATTCAGCCCCAATTTCCCTTCACTTTTATTGGAGCTGGTTTTATCCGGGTCCCTGCGTTGACTCTGTCTCCAGTTCATCACTGCGCTTGGTATTTTTCTTCTGTGATGTTCAGACAGCAGAAATTTTCAGCACCTTGACCAGTATTATATGAAAAATAGGTACTTTCAGTGATAGAATATTTCATTGAACTTTGAATAGATTGCCTGAAAAATACCATAATATTTGGTATTTGGTAGAGATGTGTGTGCACATAGGCTTCTACGCTTGTATACACGCACATACAAATGTTTTGAGTGCTCATCAAGATCTATAAAGATTCAAGATTAAGATAGCTCTCCCGGTTCTGCAAACTTTTCAGGCTTAACATGCTGATATTTCATTAGTTTGCATCTACTTAAACTTTCATGGCTTCAAAAATTAGTTCTTGAAAAGTAATGTTAATAATATAAGTAGAAAGGTTGAGTTGTAACCCATATTTCTGTGGCAGAGGGCCACTGTATTTTTTTTATGCATGGTCCCTCTCCTACAGATCTTCCACTTAAAGTTCTTTCAGAGGAAAAGTGATGGATATAAAACTGTAGCAGCAGGGCGTGTTTCTTTTCTAAGGTATTCTTACAAATTACCAATGTGTGAGGGGCTGTGCATTCATCTTCTACTTGCAGAATATTATTAGTAAAACTCTACTTAATGTCTTCATTTTTTCTTTTCTTTGGCTTGCATCTGGGTGCTCTCATACATACAGTTTTCTATGATGTCTCTTAAAAAACAAATTAACTTCTTTAAGTTTTAGGGGCTTTATGATGCCTGCTGTGGTAGAGGAGTATTGTGAATAAGGCATTAGTGCTTATCTGTGGAGACGTGGACACTCTCTGTCACACTTGCGAAGATTAGCTTGGGGCTAATTTAAGTTGGCAGCTGTATAAAAGGGATTAGTACCATCACCACCAGACCCTTGCAGTTAACGTTCACACATGCTAAATATGAAAGATTTTTTTTTTTTTTTTTTTTTTTAAAGCTTGGACCAGTTTTGCATAAGCAATTTATCTTGATTTTGCTTAACCCTGAGAAAGCTGAGGCTGTGGTCTAGAGCATCACTGCCTAATTGTGTGGAGTTTACTGAAGTGCTTTAAACCCATAACTCACTTTAGTTCTGGTATAAGGAGAGCTTATTTACATAGACCCAATAGTGTTCTAGAGAAAGGGTATATTAGGATGTGCTTTCAAAAGGAGTTTTTTTTAAAAATAGTATTTTGTTTTCTCCATGAAGCCCTGTGTGCAAACATTCACTTTGGAGCCTATAATCAAGCTAAAATATTTTAATTTCAAGGTAAGAATCCAATTTGGTGAATATTTGGCCTTGTTTTATAGTATTGTGTTTGTAGGCAAAGTGAACATTTCCCAGGGCTGGACACCCCTTGCTGTCCTTGGCCCTTCATCAGCTCAGCGTCTGCGACCGCGTGTTCCTGCCTCAGGGCTGGGGGACCTGGAGCGCGGACACAGCCGCCTTCCTGCCAGCGGCCTCGTGGCTCGGCCATGACCCTTTGTGAGACACCCTTGTGTTCAAGTTCATCGTCGGCCTTGTGTGCGTGAGGAGCTGAGCAGCTCATGGGAATAAGTGTGGAAGTGTGTTTTTTCCCTATTTTGGAGTTGAGGAGATGTAGGAACCTGGTTTCTTAATTTAAATGTGGCCTCAAGGAGACCTCCAAAGAGGTTTCTCCTCTGCGTCCAGCTCAAAACCACTGTTGGTAGTTATGTTCTCCCTCTGTTCCCAAAAGCTGAGTATTCACTGTTGATGAACTTCCAGTTTCGTCCTTCAAGGTCCTTCGATACAACAAGAACACAAAGGTGGTAAAATACCTGGGAGCAATATGAAGAAGACTTGTGCCTTCATGAGGTATGCAGTTTCTTTTCTTAGGATTATATCAGGTGCTTCAGTTTTAAGAGTTGCCAATCCTAAGCCCAAATCCAAAGGGTAATTTACATGCTGGTGAGGCTGGATGGAGTATAGCTGTGCAGAGGGAGGCTTTGTCTTTCCACCTCTGTTCTGCTGTTTAGTATCTTCTGCTTCAATTTTGGGCTCTAACGTGTCATGCTCGCCAAAGTGGATAAGAATCCTTGCCTTACAAACAACATAAACCTAGAAAAATCAAGTGCTGCACACTGGGCAGGATTTCAAACCAATTTCTCTATGATTAACAGTACCAACCTTTGAGAATTTAAAGGCACAAGTTAGACCATTGCTTCAAGTGTTCTGTGGCCATCCTCAGCCACCCCCGTTGTAGAATGAGTGATAGAAGATTTGGGCTGGGAGAGCTGATGATGTCCAGATGTGCTAAAGCACTTGCTTGGGTGTGCGTGACTACAGAAAAAGGTGTTATTTGCGAATGGGCAAGAAGGACACTAATGAACCCAAGCAGCTTTGCCCCTGTTATCCTCCAGAATATCCTTCCTTCCTTAGTTTTTTTGAGCCAGCTCTGAGCAGGAAGCCATACACAGTTATCTGAGTAGGACAGTGTGAGCAGTCTGACCTGATGCTCTGCAATTCCAGTATGTTTTCTGGAAAAGAAATGGAGCTTCCCTTTCATGGTGTCAACTTAACCTTTGCTCCTGCAATTTCTCCCCTGGCGTAAGAAAGGAGAAGTTGGCAAGTAGTATTGCCAACTTTGGCTGAGAGAACCCAGCTCCAAGGTGAGACCACGCCAGCCGCGTGTGCTCCTGGTGTCCGGACACACTGGTCCTGTGGCCTTGCCCAGTATCTGCTGTGGGCTTATGGTCACTTGCTTCTCTCTTGTAAAGCTGCTCCTCCCGTCTTGTATAGAGCTTGTTGTGAACGGTACACCAGTATTTTGACGTACAACTGCTTGTTCTTTGTTGTTGCTTAATATTGTATCTTTTGGGGAATGCACAGCTGTTTGTTAGGCCATGGATTGGCTTTGGATAGGTACTCTGTAAGTAACCTAGTGGCCTTTCCTTCAGAAATGTAGTTGACCGCAATCAAAAGACAATCTGTATTGTTATGTGTTGGTGTTTATTTACACTAAACTTGACAGAAACTTTTTAAAGCTTCTTTTCCCCATTATTTCTGACTGCTTGTTAATGTATTTTAAATCATTAGCATAAATGGTGTTTCACTTAGACAAGGGCTAGTTTTTATCTTGCATTTTTTTATCCCATACTTATCAGCTTGGTATGTGTAGTAGCTTCTATCCATGTCCTAACATAATTGTGGTGTGATTGCTCATACCAGAAGCAGTATTTTCAGTGCAGCATTGCAAAATTCATGTTTTTTGCAAAGCCTTCACTTGCTGCTTCCCTGAGACAATGATGCTTTTCCATCCTCATTTTAGGGAAATGATTAAGCAATGATTTCTGCCCACAGGATAAAATACTATTGGGTATTTCGTTTTTGATGTGAGCAATATCACTGTTGCAGGAAGGAATGAATGAAACTGCCAAGCCTGTTTCAAATGCTTTCTTTCATCTGTAGAATAACAGATAAAAATGAAATCCCTTTCAAGCCAATTCCCAATACAGAAATAAATCTTGGGTGGGTGGAGGGGGAGAAACAGCCACCTACCTGGAAATCTAAGGCTGTGAATGAGATGTCACAGAAGAAGGCAGTAGTATCCACTCAAATGCTAATCCATTAAAACAGAAAAAGACAGCAATACTTCTGTGAAAGAGGCTTTTTTTTCCCCACAATATCTTTAATTTGTTCAAAAGATGACTGACGAAACTGGAGACCAAATTTGTAGGAATGCATTACCTAACATTTATAGTGTTAATTAATCTGGGTTGTTTCCCTGTTATTAGCTGTTATATAGGTTGGATACAAGGAGTGGGCATGCGGATGGTCCCAGGGTAACGTGCCTGTTCCCCGGCTGGGGTAAGGAGGGAGACTGGGCAGCTCGTGCTGGCTGGTGGAAGTGGGCAGGTTTGCAGGAGGAGGGAGGGCTCCTGCCGTGCAGCTGGGTCCATCTAATCGGTTTCAAAGCAGCAGATGTCGATGCCCATTGCTCCTTTGAAGCCTTGGCCTTAAATTTCAAAGCAAAATTAACAAACTGCTCAGGGTGATACCCACTTTTGTCTACCTCCTTTCTGCCTAATCATAGAATCATAGAATGCTTAAGGTTGGAAGGAACCTCTAGAGATCATCTAGTCCAACCCCCTGCACACGCAGGGTCACCTAGAGCACGGGGCAGTAAGCTTAAAGGCAGAGATGAAAAGCATTTGTACTTGCCTGGTGGCTAACAAGTTTAAGGGTTTTTTTTTTGTGAATCAGACAAGAGAGCAGGTTCCACAGGTGAAGGCATCTTGCAGGTTGTCTGGCAAGTTCTTCTGCAGCACCTGAGCTGGCTGGAGGTTCAAGCCTCTGTGTCAGGCTGACTTTTCATCCAAGCCCATAAGGTGACTGCTTTGTTTTGAGGGTTGTTTTGTTTGTTTTGTTGACATTATGGCTGCTCACCTTGTGAAGGGTGTAAAGGTCACAAATATGTTTATTTCTGCAACATGCATACACAGAGTGGCAGAAGGTCACTTTTATCCTCTGCACATAAATAACATCAACAAAAGCTCTTGGTTATCATTGCTCAACTTTTGTGAAGGTTGAATAAAGCAGCTTTTATGCTGTATAAACCCCGTATTTCCTAGGAAAAGAATTGTTTGCCAATGACTAGTGTTGCAGTCTGATGTTGTCCATAAAATGAAAAGTGATATTAAAGGAAAAAGGAGCATGCTTGCTCTAAGTTGAAGAGTTTAATAAATGTTTAAGATGGTGTAATCAGAGAGATTGTGAAGTGAGGAACAGAAAATTTCCTTGGGGAAGATAGAAGGGTTAGCAGAAAATAATTTTTGTTTTGGTGACAGATTTTTTTTTTTTTTTTAGGACAGATTATTTAAAAGCATTTAATAGCCTGCATAGTTGTGGCTGGTTGGTTTGTGTTGGCTGGTTGGTTTGTGTTGGCTGGTTGGTTTGTGTTGGTTGGTTGGTTTGTGTTGGTTGATTGTTTCTCTTCTGCTTTTTTTCTCTTACCTTCTAAGTTTACAGAGAAAGGTGTTTGACAGCATGATCTTTAAAAGCAGCAATGTGGGAACATCAGCTAATGTTTTCTTTATCACTTTACTTTCTTATGCTTGGGCCCTAGCAAGTTGGTCTTCTCTTTTCACTCTGTCTCCTCTAGCTGCCCTTCCTCCCTATCGCTGCCCTCCAAGCGTAGCGTCCTGCTCACCAAGGCTGCTGCTCAACAGCAAATGTGCGTTGCTGGAGCCCCCCTTTCTCTGCAGCGCTCTCTTAGAAATATTTTTAGATATTTTGGTGCTCTGATGGCCTATAGATAATATCCAGAGCTTCAGCATTGACTTCCTGCCCCACCATAGTGTGCTCTGAGCGTTGCTGTGCCAGGGCTCAGGCAGGACACCTTGACCCAAGCAGGAGATGCTGGGCAGCAGCTGGGCCTGGGCAGGCTCCCAGGGCCCTGGCGCTCCTGGGAGCAGGACCGTGGCTTGGTAGGGGGGAACTGTGGACTTGGAGGTGTCAACACGGCCTTGCAGGTGGCTGCTGCCCATCCCTGCCGCTCGCCTGAGCAGGCGCTCTGAGGTACCTGGCTGCCCTCAGGATTTACCACTTGCTGTGGTGGGTTCAGAGCGGGCGTGTGGCCCGTTCCCACGCTTGCCTGGAGCTCCCCGAGCTGCCGGAACTGCCCTGGGCTTTGTGCCTCAAAAAGTGCAAACTGCTGCGGGCAGGAGAGCAGCCACAGTCTCTGCTAAGCTCTTGTCCCTCCTCAGTGCTTTTCTCAAAGCATGCTACGTGCAAAATTTGGCTAGTTTTTTGTTTATTTTGATATGAAGTATTTGGATTACTATTAAAAATCTTTGCAGAGTTTGAGATCTTGAGGAGAAAATGCTTCTCTAACAGCTCAGCTTGGAACTTCTGCTGCAGCAAGTCACACTTTAATGTCTGCTATAGGTAAAATAGCCCGGGGGTGCTTCAAGAGCAAATATGTTTATATCAACATGAAAATTAGCAGGCTGAGTGGAAATATTCATAAGGACTTAAGTCATCATATTTTTTTTTTTCCCAATAAACTATTACCAAAGCAGGATTGGGATTTATTAGATTGGCTTGTTTTGTTCTTCTGAGATAAACGTAGGGTTCTGTAATGAGTGACCCCAGCACCTGAAGTCTGCGACTTTTGCTCGCTGGATGAAGGATATAGGTGCAGAGTGACCTACATTTCTGTTCAGGTGGGATTTGGGGTCTTGGAGGAGAGCAGCAGAATGCTAAGTGTGAGCTGGAGCCAAAATCTGGAGGATTATAGGGGTCTGTGTGTCATGTCCCAGCCTTACACATTTCATGATAAAATGAGAATGAAGATGACTTGCATGGTAGAGGGGGGGAAGGTGTCTTAAGTGTGAGAAAGTAACACTTTATTGCATTTTGTTCACTTTACCATAGTATTCTTTTTTTCTTGTGTGTTTTTTTTTTTTTTTTTAAGGTGAGTTTCATGGGGAGAAAAGGATGTAAAGAGAGACTAAAAATCTTAGGCAGCTCAGGTCCTTCGTGCAAGGAAGGAGGGAGGTGATAAGTGTTCCATCAAAATTTTCCAAGAGGTTTCCTTAAGAGTTGCCTTTTAGAGATAGGCACCTCTCCGTAGTTCTGCTTTGTTATTTGTAGAAGCAGCTTAGATGTAGTTTTTGTCTTTGTAAGTTACTGTCTGACAGAGTAAGAAGGAAAGACAAGGGGAAAATCGGCACTGGAAAGCCGGCTGG
The DNA here is from genome assembly GCA_013398735.1 of Nothocercus julius. Taxonomy (NCBI): domain Eukaryota; kingdom Metazoa; phylum Chordata; class Aves; order Tinamiformes; family Tinamidae; genus Nothocercus; species Nothocercus julius. Next base: position 6,378,191 of record VZSV01000004.1, read on the forward strand.
AAGAACTGCCTTGAGGAAGGATTTGAGAAGCTGCGTGGAGAAAAAGATTTCAAAAGGCAGCCAAGACACGGAGCTGTTTGAAACTGCGTAGAAGTTGTTACCAGCTTCAGTGCTGAGCATCAGAGTTAGTAAATACCGACCCACAGCTCAAGCTTTGAGATGAAACATGGGGATTCACTGCAGCCCTTTTTCCAGAAGGCTGCAGGATGTGATGCAGGAGTGGATGGCTGAGTGCGCACATGTGGATGGCTGAGTGCGCACTGGGTTCGCTTCAAGTCTTCACAAAGGTTTCCAAAATAAACTTTTTTTTTTTTTTTTCTTTCTAATCTGCTGGAGAGGGAAAAACTGGAGTTCTGGGAGGGAGCATAACTTTTAGTGTCCCAGTCCTGCCCCCTCAATGCACTACACCCTAACTCCCATGCATTTTAAGGATTCATCAGTACTGGGTTCCTTTTGGCCACGTCCCCTCCAGCTAAGGAGCCTGACATACAGCTGCAGCCTCCGGCTGTTTCATGGTAGCTGACTGCCAAGCTAGTTTGGTTGGTCACTTTGCTCTCTCACCCTTTCTGATGTTTTCAGTGCCCTGACAGACTTTCTTGATAAGAGCTTTGACAAATGACAGTGTTGTGCAGAGCTTAACAAACCGTTAAAGAGCAGAGCATCTTCTGCCATACAAGTCCTCAAACCCCTTGCTAAGCTCAGAGACCAGAGCAGTTTAAAAGGAATGACAGAGACAAAAGCTATTCCTTAAAACAGTCACTATTTGTCTTTGGCTTTTTAAAGGGGATTGAAAATAATTAGCCACACCAATGAGGAGACTGCTCAGCTAAACTGAATATTTAGACACTCCTGATAAAATTTTATCTTCTGTGCTGCTGCAATGCTTAAAGATGCTTGTGGCATTTGGAAGTAAAGGAGAGCTGGTCAGCTGATTTTTAATTAAATTCTTTGGGTTTTAATTTTTTTTGTGTGCTTTTTTTTCTGTTTCCGATTATATGCTTCCATTTTTCCTAATATGCCAAGGAAAAGCTGACCTGTCAGCCTAGAAGCCTCCTGCATCTTCGTGTTTGATCTCCAGTTGCTGCAGTGTTAGTGCCCTACTTGATGAGTGGCTGATCTGCTCACAGGTGCCTTGCAGCCAGATGCTGCTGCCCCATCTGTTCCGCATGCCTCTAGAGCCAAACATTTTAGCCACAGTCAGTGTTTATGTGCAGGGGACACTTGTAAACAACCAGTGGTGTTATGCATACGCATACAGATATTAACTGGAAAAAAAAAAAAAAAGCCTTTCTCCTGTCAGCCTGCAGTATGTGACATTTGGCATTGCGGAGAAGCTATTTGTTCCTGGAAATGGTTAATTTTAGTGGATGTGCATTTTCTTATGTGCTGCTTCTAGCAAGAGCAAAAATTACTCATTTGCATGTAGTGGGATGCCATGTTGCCCTTAAAAAATCAAAAGAAAATTTTATCTTTAAGCCAAGCTGACACGAAATTGACATTTCAGTAAGAGTAGGCAAGCTCATGCAAAGAGTCTCCTGCAGACAACCTTGAAGTTTGTGTTTTCTTTCCTTTACAACAGCTTTGATTAAGGATTTTTCTGTTACGTAACATTTTACTGTAATGAAAACAGGGGAGATGAAGTCAGATATGTTTTGGACATGCCCTAGGAATTATGATATGCCTTCAAGTTTGTTTTACTTTCTGCAGGAGGCAGAAGTTGCTTTAAAAAGTCCTTGTGTTGCCTCATTCAGAAGTCTGGGCCTGCATAACAAGTGCCAGCCCCAGCTGGATCAGTTTTTATGGGGGGAGAGACAGGGCTGTCCAAGCTTGTAACTCATTGGACACAGCTTCATTTGAAGTAAAATTAATGTGTTTACAGAAAGACTCCTACATAGAAAGAGGAAAATGTGTTGAATTTGGCAGCTTGGTGCAGTTCTTGGGATAGTCTTGGATGTCCAAAGTTTTTACCAAGACCTTAGTGCTGAACTCTGAAACCTGTCGGTGTAAATCAACTGATGTGTTACCTGGGGTAGGACAGGCATAGGGGAGTTTGGGGTTTTGGCTTGTTGGTTGGTTGGTTCATTGGGGTTTTTTTGACCATCCAGAGAAGGTTGTCAGCCGTTTCTCCGCTGTGCCTGTAGGTCTAACAACTTCCTTGTGCTTTTGGGAGATATGCTCTTGCTAGACTTTGGGAACTTGAGAGAATAGACTCCCTTAGCCAACTAATTCATTATTCACTGAAAGTGAAAAAGGTGCTGGAAGGTAGGAAAGCAAATGGGGATCTCATGTTTCAACAGGGAGGCTAAATGTCATCAGACATGACCGTTAAGCATTAGTCCATTTTCCTTAAAAGTGTCTCACAGGTAGGAATAATATATATTCATGATGTTGTTCTTATTCACACT
>VZSV01000004.1:6380615-6442737 GCA_013398735.1 Nothocercus julius
TACACCAAATATGGGTATATGGAAGGTATTAAACAAGTATGTATGCATACTATCTCTATATATAGATATGTGTGCGTGTATAAAAGTCAACTAATTCAGTGGGTATTTGCAGTATTTCTAGGCTGTGGATCTCTATCTTTCAGTCACTTACAAGATATAAATGGATGCTTCTGTGCTTCTCTAACTTGAATCTTTGGGTTTTTTTTTTCTTTTTTTATTTTTTCCTCTCTCTCTCTCCAAGGGTAATAAATGCAGGGAAAAGCACACACAATGAAGATCAAGCTAGCTGTGAAGTGCTTTATGTCAAAAAGAAAACAGGAGGCGCTAACTCTACACCAAACAGGAATTCAACAAAACGGAGATCATCGCTGCCAAACGGAGAAGGTCTCCAACTGAAAGAGAACTCGGTAAGCAGACTTATATATCTTGCCAGTGGAGCAGTACAAAGCAAATATAAAAACATGGTGATGTGACTGGAAGTGGGGCGGGGAGGGAATATTTACTTATTGTTTCATGTGTTTTCGTTTACTTCATATTTATGAACTTAGATTAAATAGAGAACACTCATGTCCAGTTTGTTTTTTAAAGTATTGCATTGAGAAGTCCTCCATGTATCTAATGCATTTTAGTTTAAAGTCGGGGAGAGGAAGACTCCTTGAATTTTACTTTTTGTATCGCTTCTCGAAGCATAATCCCATTAAATTTACAGCTGCTGAGTCCTGCGCATTTGATGGCCGTGGTTGCCTTAGCCGATGGCAGTCACTGCAGGCGTGGGAGAAGCCCCGCTCAGGTGGTCACGCAATTTTGAGAGTGGGATTAGTCACTCGGTTCTCTTTACTGAAGAAGTGTTGCATGGAGCTGGTTTATGCAGCTGTAGCCTGAATTCAGTGATCGGGGACCACAGTATCCTTTATGTGGAGGACAACGCAAGCCATGCACTTGTCCATCAGTAATTGTCTTCTGTTCTTCATCTGCTTCGTCGCTGGCTAATTACTTCATCCCCTCTGTAATCATGGGCTCATGTTCTAAAATCACCTGTCCCAGGTTTTTGGTGCTGATGTTCCAGGTTGAATTTAGGTGGTTATGTGACTGTTTCAAGTACATGTTTGTATGTCTGTGGTGAAGGATTGTGCCTTGTGCTTGTTGGGTTTGCTGAGTACTATGTCATATGTTGTACAGTGGCTGACCATCTTCCTCAGAAGGAACTTTTCTCCAGGCATCACATGGTTAATCATTTTAGAGTCTTTTTTTTGTTTTTTAATTCCACCTAAATGCATTTCATTACTTGAATGATGACCTCACTAGTCTCAATGGTAGCCATCAATATGGTTGTCTTGCAGTTATGGCATCATGACAGAGTGTCCAAAGTGACAAGCCAGCTGATCTCTGTAGCAGTATAGTTTCCACACTACTTTCTGTTCTGTTCTTTATATGTTCTTTTTCTCATCTACAGATTTACTTCTGTTTACTAAGTGGCATATGCAGGTGCTATATCACTCATTATTAAACTTTGTAAAACCTGTTCCACCACATTATTAGACTGCAATGTGGGAATTTTGTATATATTTTTCTCAAACAAGCAGTGTATTTCTGGGGAAAGTTTTCTACTAGAGGGCAGTCTTACCCTGGCAATCAGGAGGATTTTTTGCTATATTAAAACAAAAAAACAAACATGACTGTATGACAAAGTGTTAAATGTGATAAAGCTGCAGCTCACCTGTATCAATAGGATGTAGGAATACAGACTTAGGAGACACTTAAGTGGATGGTGTAATATCATCCTAGCAGGTGTTTTATAAGAAAGCCAGCAGTTAAATTCTGCAAACCCTTCACAGGGAAAATCCCACCATTATACCTATTTTGAAATCCTCTTTGAGTGGTGAAGCATCTTGCAGAAATATTTAAGAAAGCAGGTATGAGGGAATTGAATTATTGGGTATCGGTCTGTGTTTTTTTTTTTTTATGGGGGGGTGGAGGGTTTGTTTCTTCAACAAAGGTCTATTCTAATGTCTCTTGTAAATGTGCTTTGTATTCAGAACAGTAGTAGCTGGGGATTTTGTGCTTTTTTAGAATAAAAATGTAATGGCACCCTGATTTATTTGCCAACTTGGAATTAGCTGAATAAATAATTTCTGAAGGTCTGCCATGTAAGATCACTTACTAGCTTATGTGAAAAATTTGTCCTAAATTAATTGCTGTATATTGTTAAGGTTGCTCATTTTTTTTCTCTGTAATCTAAAGTGTTATAATTTCTCTATATATGCATTTTACTGTCATAATTTTGCATCTCCTGCTTGTTTCAAAACTTTGTATGTCTTAATTATATCTTACAATTGCGATACCCAGGAGACCGCTGAGCCTGGCTGAAAGCTGGGTCAGCAGTTGAGGGGTCTGAAGCTTATTAAATTTCCTAGCACAACCTGGAAATGAATTGTAAGGTTGGTGCAGGGAGGGATTTGTTTGCTCTTTGTACATCTGGTAGCTGTTCAGAATGTTGTTAAAACTGAATCTTTTAAAGAAACAAGACCTGAAATATATCAGTATGTGTTGACTGATCGTATTCCCAGTTGTCTGCTCTGGCCAGTTAAGGAATAAAAGGAGACTGATTATGGAAAGACTCTTTTTGGCAGGACACTGTCATAGCTAGCAGGAATTGATTCCTCTTTCTCGAGGAGCTTTTCGGATGCTAACGCTTTCTTTCTGGGCTTTGTTGGGAAGAAGTCCAGGCTCCCTGGCTGTGAGAGTGGAATGAACAGCCATGCATACGCACGCCAGAACAGACTGTGGCTACAAGGGACAACTCAGCTGTGGGAGGAAAGCAAGGACCTTTGTGTACCTTCTGTTTATTCTCTGGCCTTTGACCTTGCTTGCACTGTTTATTCCATTCTTGTCGCATTGGTGTGGTTTGGGGACAATTCTACTTTTTCAGAGGAGCTGGTTTTGTTCATAGGGCAGGGGGAAAGGAGTTCATTTCTACTTCTTTGTTTAGACAGCTAATGGGATGTCTTAAGGTTGTTTTCTCTGCTAGTCCTCAAACAAGTGAAGCTTTGTAGGCATGCCTAGAAGTTTCTGGAGGTCAATATTTGTGTTACAGTAATGTTTGCAGATCCCAACTGAAGTTAAGGCCCCAGGGCATCTTACACAGAATATGTGTATAAGAGAAACATTTGTGGTAGTCATCTCCTCTCACTTCAGTTGCTTATTACAGGTCTCTCAGGAGACTATCTAGCTTCCTTTTGTGGTCAATAGGCAGTAGCAAATTTATCTTGGGAAAAAAATGAGGATGGTCTGAAAGTGCAGTTCTTCTTTCCATGGAATATAAGGGGAAGTCTAGAGAGGAATCTAGACACCTCGGAAGTGTCTGAACTTAGCTGAAAATGTAGCCACTGTGTCACGTTTAAGAGTTACTAGCCCACAAAAAGACAGACAGGGATGAAACGCGCATGAAGAACCATAGTGATGGTTGACGTGCCCATGTTCATGTCAGTGACAGGCTGCAAGTTTCCTCTGCTCCAGGAGTGGAGCAGAACTCAAAAGCAAGGCGACCACCTCTGGAGCGGTGCCTTGCCAGCCCTGCTGCTAAAATAATCGTTAGTGTTTCTGTATCAGAGATGACCAAAAAAAAAAGATGAAAGATGTTGTAGCAGACCAAGGTTTTAAGGATTGGAGGCAGGAGCAGGTGAGTGGAAGACAGTGGGATATCCATCTGTGTCCAGCTGTTCAGGGATTTTTCTGCTTTGGATATTCCTCTGAATTTTGGCTACACAAGACAACACTGCCAAGAAGTACGAAGAGCTGCACTGACTCTGACCATCTCTTTTGGAGAAAGGCAGAGCTGAGCTTTTGGCTGTGCCTCCTGGCAAGGCGGTGAAGCAGCTCTGCCTGCACCGAGGCCCTTTGCTGTGTGTTGGGGTGCCTGGACCAGCTCTTTGTGCTGAGGTTTGTGTTGAGGCGCTGCAGGCACCAGGGCAAGGCTGGTGGAAGGGAAACGGAGAGAGAGAACCACAGAAAGCAGCCAGGCAAAAAAGGTGGGAGAAGTCTGACATGAGCAGCTCTTCACCAGTCTCAACAATTGTTTCATTGTGCTTGCAACTGTTAGTGGATTGAGTTCATACCTGTTCTCCTGTATCTTCTGACAAGCTCTAAAATGGGCTTGGAGAGGGATATCTCCAAAGGAAGGGCACCCTCTGAAGGAGATGAAGGCACAAGCCATAGTGCCATTATCCGCAGTGCATCATGAGAGATGGAGCTTGGCCAGGGAGCCAAGCCCTGAGAGAAGAATAGGAGCAGAAATGATTCCATCTGCAGCTCCCAGGAGGCACAGTGCTGCTGCTCTGAATAAGCGGTTTCAATTTTCAACAGAAATACTTTCACTTTGTGACAGTTGTTTCTGTTGACAAAACATTTTGCATGGATTTCACATTTTGCCTTTTTTTTTTTTTTTTTTTGGTCAGTAATCCAGTTATCCGTTAAAAATGGCTTAAGTGAAACTTTGCTGCCAACAGTTGTGTGATCCTGGAGTGATTCTCGGCCAAGAGCGAACTAGCACAACTGCCACTCATGTCCACAGGGGTAAAAAATTGCCAGAGTTTTATGCAGTTGTTTTAATTGTGGCTTTTAAACATGAATTTCATCAAATGAGTCTAATGATGCTTGTTCAGCAGTGGACTCTTTGCACTTGGAGCAGGATGAAGCCGTGGTGCAGGTCTGTCTGCAGAGTTTGCCAAAGGGGACTTTTGCATTAAGGTTTGTCTTTGCTGCCTTGTCAGTGGTTGGTGCCTCTGTCTCTGGTTGGCCAGAAGCTAAAAGGAGCTGCAGTTCACAGCTGTGTACATAAACTTGAAATCAGTAGTGCTTTTGGTAGCACACCTAGTAAATAGATGTGCAATATATGCTGGTTCATCAGTTGTGGGTTTTGTTTCCCTTTGGCAGTGTTCAGCAGAGGAGCAAGGTGACTAGCAGAGGTCGTGGCCCTCTCAGGCTCTGTGAGAGAAGGCAGCAGGATGTGCATGTTGCAGCTGTGGACTCTCCTTTTTCTGAAAGCAGCTTCTCCTCCTGCTTTTCTGATCTCCTTATTTCCCGTAGCTCTTCAAATCTGCCTCCAATGCATGGGATCCTCACTGCTTATCTTGGGCTTGTCCCTTCCACCCCTGGGCACTAGGTAGTAGGATTCAGGTGGTGCATGGCCTCTAAGCTGTTGTGTGAGTGAGCAGTTCTTGAGAGAATGAAGCTGATCTGTATCATAGCTGTGGAGGAGTTGCTGTGATGTCTGTCATCCTAAATTAAGACCACAGTCAGCTTAACATTAAAAAATATAGTTTTTAAGTTTTTTGACTGCAATGAGATGTAGATTATGCTTTCACAGTATGAGCTGTTTGGGCTTTTTTCCTGTCCCTTGCAAAATATTCATTTCTAAGTCTATATGAATCCCCCACATCTGACTTACTAACACTTATTTCAGCATAGCTGAGAGAAGATGCAGGGTCAAGAAGAAATAGAGGGGGGGAAAAGGGACTGCATATTTTCTAGGTGAGTTTTCTAAGAGTTGAGGTGATCCAAGTTACAGCTTTGTAGTGGTTTTCCATCAGATCAGTTTATGCAGCCTGGAATTTGGTCTGCTTCCATGCTTGGGTTAATGGGCATGCTTGGGTTTCAGCAGTGGTCCAGTGCAAAATAACCAAAAAAAAAAAAAAAAAGTTCCTGTGCAGAGTGGAGCGCAAGAATGCAATATTATTACCTGGCACAGGAAAACTGTAGAGCAAAAAAGTATTTGAAAGTCTTACCCTCTATTGATAAATGCATGTTGCTGGACACGTATTTAAAATTATCACATATACCTTGTTTTTAATTATGAAATCTGAGAAAAAAATCACTCTTTTTAGATACATATTCTGCCTGTATGAGAGCAGCTGTGTGGAGTAGCGTGTGGGGACCTGAGCTAGGAGATGAGCTCTAAAAGCGTGTCTTTGTGCTGGGAGCTATACCAAAACACTTGCCTGGCTCTTCTGATTGGAGGGTATATAACTCTAGGACTGTGTAGCAAACTTTCCTTTTTTCTGAAAGACTGAGAAGATCTGTGATGAATGTGTAGGCTTTTCTGGGTTGAGTGCACCGGGACCCACTTGTGTCCACCACACCCGATGCCTCTGTCCCGTTCTGGTACCAGCCTCGGTGCAAGCAGAGAGAGCCTGGCTCTGCCCCACGTGCCAGTGCAGAGAGATCTTGCCTACAAGTCGCTTTGGTGGGGAACAGATCTTGTCATTACCAGCCGACTGGCTGAGGTTCTGGGTCTAATGCCAGTGGCTGAAAGGGTCTGTCACAGAGGTATCAGGTAGGGTGTTGTGTGGCCTTTTTGTCTGGGAATTAGGCTTGGTCAGGGTGCCGTGTGACTGAAAGGTGAGAAAGAGGATGAGTTTAGCTTTTCGTTGGTGTTGCTTTTTCTTGATAAGAGCTATACTAACATTTTGGGTCTTTCTCCCTTCCAGAAAGGTTCCTGCACGGGCAAAGTCACCTCTGTCATATCTGCTGCTGCTGTACTACTGGCAGCTCCATGACTTCACTACTGGTTGCATGATGGTGACCTTCTCTCTTCCTTTCCTTTTCAATCCCTCCCATGTCGCCAGGACACAGACGGTATCAACTTATACTACTGGTCCCTGTTTGATGGACATGCTGGGTCAGGGGCAGCCGTCGTCGCTTCCAAACTGCTTCAGCACCATATCCTGGAGCAGCTGCAGGAGCTCGTGGACATCCTGAGGAACTCGGCCATCCTGCCGCCGACCTGCCTGGGAGAGGAGCCCGAGCACGCGGCGGCCAACAGCAGGACGCTGACGCGGGCGGCCTCGCTGCGCGGCGGCGTGGGCGCCCCGGGCTCGCCCAGCACCCCTCCAACGCGCTTCTTCACGGAGAAGAAGATCCCCCACGAGTGCCTCATCATCGGGGCCATAGAAAGCGCATTCAAGGAAATGGTAGGTGTGTTTCAGAGGTGCTCACTCCTTGTTGCCTAAGTTAATGAGTTGCACTGCTTAGAAAGAAAAAGAATATTTATGGGGTTTTCCCACTTCCCCCCACACCTCCAAGGTGGATAATGCCGTCCCTACTCAAACGATGTTTAAAAGCGTCAACAACTTGCCCTCTTATACCCCTGTGAGGCAGAGAACTGTTGTTCTTCCTCTGACAAAGCTGCTGTATGCCTCAGTTCCCTGTGTATGACTCATGTGCCATCAAGCAGGCAAGGATTTCAACAGAAATCCCTGAGAGCACGCCACTGCCCTGTTTATGGTTTACTTTACTTTGCATTTATTTTGGTTTTTAGGAAAGCCTCTTTTTGATCAGGAGACTTTTGAATTAGTGAATATTTCTCAGAGGTTTTATTTGTTGCCTAACAAGAGGTGAAGAGGCAGAATTGGTCATTGTTTTCCTGATCTACATGAATTTTTAGTATGTGCATCTAGGCTGCAGTGGTTATTGTTGTAATTCTGAATTCTTTCTCCCAAGAAAGTGCAAGCAGGGAGGTCTCCAGCTGATTTGGGCACAGCAGTGGCCGACTTTTAGGTGTCTAGGTCCCAGGAGCAAATCCACAGCCAGATGTGTGGCATCTGAGAAGATTTATGAGGGTTGGACGCACTGTAACTAGAAGGCTAAGCCTCTGTAGGCTGAAAATGCAGATGGGGAAGTGTGAAAATTTGCCTGTATTATGTACCCCTTTTCAGAAAGGGAGGCTTAACTTGCTCTCCTCTTCAGTGAGGAAGCAGGGAAGATGATGATCCTGCCTGTGTACTATACCCTAAGGGGTGCAGAGCACCCTTAGCAGAGGAGCACCAATTTCCTGCTTCAGTTGGAGAAGTTTTAAGGCCAGAAGAGCACTTTTACTGCGAGGTCTGTCAGGTGTGTGACATGACTGTCTCTTCCTCACATTGAAACTGGCTCCACATACATGAAAGATTTGAGTTTCATGGAGCTGGAAAGGGAAAAGGAGAGCTAAAGAAGCCCTGTTTGAGTGCTCTGCCTAGCCCTTATTCTGAGGGCAGCACATGGACAACTGCCTTCCCATGCTGCCTTCTCACGCACGTCCACAGGAGCAGAGCTTTCATTGCTCTGCTTTGCTCCCACCTCTTCGGTGTGCTTGATCAGGGTGGCTGTATTTGCCCTAGTTATCCCACATATTATTCAAGACTGAGGGTGGGAGCTACTGCTCATGCCAGACTGCTGTAGGACTGGACCCATCACAGTTCATTGCAGTGGTGGGAAATCCGTAATACAACAGGAATTTAGGCAGCCTGTATAGCTCATTACAGATGTGCTATCTGGGTATTGCATGTGCAGATCTTAGTAATCTGGTGTCCTGGGAGTATCTGATTATGCTCTCTGTGCCTATCAAGTACCTTAATTCCCACTTTTTCTTTTATTTCATTTGATGAGGACTGAATTTCAGCTTCTGTCTTTGTTACAGTAATGACCCAAAGTGGTTACCACAATGCAATACAGTCCTGACATTACCTTTTACTTTAAAAGCAGACCTTATAAAATAAGAGGTCTAAATTAAGGAAAGCAATGGATTAATTATATTGATTTTAATCTCCAGGTGGTGTCTTCTGTTTGCAGTTGGTTCAGGCAAAATATTGCTTTCCTCTTGTGTCAATGTCCATGTGAGAGAGTAGTTCACAAGATCAGCACTCCCGTGTCTCATCTGTGCCTGTGACTACATAGTTGGCTGGAGAGAAGTGGGGAGCTTCCTCCTGCCTCTGACTTCCTGCTAGTTTATACTGCTTGAATGAGGGTTTTGAACTTCCTCACCATACGGTGTTTATTAGGCTCTGCTTTGTACACCTTCATGTGGGGTGTTGGGTGAATTCAGTGCAGTTGGTGGTTTGCATAATTTACAAGGGTTTCGTGCCAGCAGAGCACCACGTGGCACCTGGGGAAGGCTCATGTTCCTGGACACGTAGGTGGCTTCTCAGTGCTGCTTCCTGAAACACCCACCATTGCGAAGGCGTATTTTTTACCTGTTTTTTACCTTTTGTTTTTACCTTTTTACCTTTTTTTTTTCTTTTTTTTCTTGAAGTGGGAAAAGTGAATTTGTGTGCTGTATTCTGTGGCGTGTTCTCAGCTTAAACTCTCCTGGCATCAAAGTAGAATCCCTTGTCTGAATTTCACCTTGAGCGCTTATATATGATGCATATCTTCTTAGTATCTGCCTTAAAAACTGAGGAGACCAGTGCCACACTGAACCACGAATGATTACTAAAAAATGCCACAGAACCAGGCTTTATGCTTTACTGGAAAGGTATAGTTCTGTAATCCATTGCATCACGCTTTCTATTAAGATGCTTTCAATGCAAATGAGACCTAGACAGGTGGATTTGCCAGATGCTTCAGATCAAAATGGCTTTAATCTTGAGAGTGCAATCTATGTCTCACTTTTTTCCTGAAGGAAAAAAAAAATCCTCTGATTATGTAGCCAATAGAAATAAGTGAAAGGTTGCAACAATGGCACAAGAACTTTTGAGACCTTTTTATTTTGACAGGGCCAAAATAGATGTAAGAGTTAATTTTGAATTTAGGGCCCCTGACATATGAAATGACTTCTGATTTTTGGCTAGCAGGTACGTGGTACGCTGTGCGTGGACAGGAGAGTTCTGTCTGTCAGAGCCAGACTCAGATCCTGAGGAAAGCCCCAGCTCTGAGGATTAGGTGCAGCTGAAAAGCAGCTACGTTAGTTCTTACAGTAATGTGCTAAGTTGTTGCAATGATGACAGGATGATGTGATCGCTTGGCTAGCCCCTGTCTCCTGAATGCCGGATTCCTGGAATTTGGCGGCAGGTAAGGACAGCCCTGGCTCTCTGTTTGCTGCCTTCTCCCTCCCGTCCTTGCACGGCGCCCGGCTTGCCGAGGCCCCGCCACTTGTCCGGCAGCTCCGTGCCACGGAGAATGGGGAGAGGAGGAAAGCTGGCGCCCCGTGGGGAGCCCTGCGGCCTCGTGGAGGAGCGTCGTGGCCTGTCCGCGCCGCGCGGCGTGCGGCAGCCTCTCCGCCGCGTGTCCACGAGGTGGCACGAGCAAGCCGTGGCCACGGGTGCCAGCCGCCTCCGACAGCGGAAAACACTGCCCTGGCGCCCGCATCTTCCTCCTCCCTCACGAGACGTTGCTGACTGGCATGGTGAAGCAGCGCGTTCGCCCTGGGCAGCGCGCGGGTGGCGCCGGGCTCCTCTCCAAGGCCGCCTGAGCTGGGAGGCAGCCGCGTCCACGGGCTGCCCTGCGGTCCGTGGGGGAGGAACCCCCGCTCTCCCCAGACCACCCTCGAGATGTAGCTAAAGATGCCATAAACTGGCCTCTTGGGGCATCCTCTCCCTGCACTCCCTTCATCAGGGGGCTTAGGGAGCAGGTTTATAAAGTGTAAATGACCTTCAGGAGTGTAGGGCCCATAACTGCCCTCTCCATCACACGTCTTAAAAAGAGGAGGCACAGCAGGGACCAAATTAGCTGCTTTCTCCACGATGAACGATAGCTCCAACCGAGATGCAGAAATCCTCTTTTAAGAGCAGTTGGCAGCTATAAAAGGTGTTGTCACCACTGTTAATGGCATGTTTTATTTCTTTGGCCTTGATACGCCAGCCGGCAGTTTGTATCCATTTCCAGCGTGGTGAGTGAAGTTTTCCAGCTCCATCAGGGTCTGAGAAAGTGGCATGTGCCACCTTTTTGGGCGGAAAGATGCATCGTTTGATTCTTTCCAGCACTTTGAGTGCAAGCAGATTGCTGTGAGGGAGATTCAGAAATCCAGGGCAAGGTCAGCTGTTGCTGTTAACAGAAAAGAAGGAAAAAATAACACTCTGAAATCTTTCTGCAGCTGGAAGATTAGGAAAACTTCATATATACTCAGACTTTTCTAGAATAAGGTTCTCTACAGTGACAGGTACCTCTTGGGGCTTCAGAGGCATCCTGGGGCTTCTGCCCTTTTTTTCCATGCTCTGCACCAGTTTCCCAGCACTGCTATCAGAAAGAATTTCCTTAAAAGCCACCCTCTCCACATCAGAATGATTTAGTGGCGAGGTAGCTTTTTATTTTATGTAGTTATTTATTTTTTCCTGGCTCAAATTTATGCCTTAGTAAAGCTTCCCCTCATCCCTATATTTTCTTTAAAAAAAAAAAAAAAAAAAAAAAAGAAAAGAAAAAAGTCAAGCTATGTAATATCCATTTAAAACAGGAGCTGAATATTCTTTGGAAATTCAGACCAATAAACCTGAATTCTAAGTATCATTAGGTGTGTGGATAGAGTTGGCTGAGCAAGTCATTCTCAAGAGTTGTTACTTTTTTTAAAAAAATAAAGTTTAACAGGAGGAAAAAAGAAAGAGAGAGGAGGGGGAAAAAAAAAAAAAAGGATAAATGATCTTGATGTGTTAGGACTCAAAGTCTTGGAAGAACCTAGTACACAGACGTCTAGTTTCAGTCGAGGAAACTCTTAATAAATGAGCCCCTTAGGGGTTATTCATCTTCTCTCCTGTAACAAATGATCCCAAGTTCTGCTTTTTCAAAGAAATAAAACTTAATTTTGGCGTTCCAGCACTTGCAGAGTACCTGTATGACAGGTAAGGAAACGTATGTTGTTTAAAGGTCTCAGAGGATGCCCTGAGCAGCAGAGATGGAGGTTCCTAGAATTCTTGGCAGTGCTTTGGAAAGTCACTGTAGCATTTGTCAGTTCTAAATGATTTTAGTGGTTAGAAATATCTGCTTCCTTTAAACTGCAGCTTAGTTTAAAAATATGTAGAAGACTATATAAAGTGTCATTTTAGGACAGGCCTGCATCTAGGATCAAAGCTTCTCTGAGATGGGATTTTTCAGGCATTGGGGTGTCTTCCTGCTGCTCCTCACTGACCACCACCATGAAAAATGTAAAATAAAAGATGATTTGTAAGTGTGGGCCCTGAGAGGCCGGGTGCAGCTCCCGGGCACACGGAGGGATGGCCTCAGAGGGAGCGCAGCACTGCCAGCCTCTCTTGCAGGCTGGATTCATGGAAAATGGGACAGAGCCTCAGCCGCCCCGTGAGGAATCGTGTTGTTTGTGAGGGGAATGGTGTTATTTGTGGGGCGCCATCTCCTCCTCCTCAGCCGCCGCGCGTCCTCGCCACTGTCCGGGAAACCCGCCCTTCCCCGAAACGTGCCGGGAACAAAGCGCAGTCCCCGGCCACTTCCAGCCCTGCAGATTTTCACTCAAATTGCAGCTGTCACGGTTAACATTTGTTGTGGTGCTTTTCCCCTCGGATAAATTTAGCTTGAAAATAAAACTCCCAACTCTGCAGCCCAAGGCACAGGCGATTTGAGCCTCTTGTTGCTCACCGCAAAGTGGGATGCAGTGGAAATATAGCTCGGAATATATGTGTGTGTGCGCACACAAATACATCTGCACTAAAAACACATCCAAATGGGCAAGATCTGCCGGGCAGGATCAGCCTGCGCCTGCCGGAGTCGTGTTCAGTGCTGCTCCCTGTGTGCAGTCCCAAATTGGGGTTAATTCCGGCCATCGGAGAGCAGGGTAATTTGTAGCATGTTGCGTTTTTGTCACAAGCTGAACAAAGCAGCAGCAGGAGGAGTTCCTTGGCATACGATTCAATTTTTGCTGAAAATGTGTTGAGGGCCGGAAAGCTCATTTACATGTTTTTACATGATCTGTATGCTTTTCTGGGGCTGTGTATACTCCTGGGCTTGACTCATTGTCAGTGATAGATGTGTCTTGTGTTCGGCGCTTCTATTAAACAGCAAGAATTTCTTTTCTTTGTTTTTCTTTTTTGTTTGTTTATTAATATTTCACTTGGAATCAATTAAAACTTGGGATCTGAACACAAGGAAAAACTGCTTGAGTAGGTATATACATCCCTGAATTTGCTCCTGTGCATGCACATAAATTAAATGTTTTTGTAGCCTTGCAAAAGTGGTGGAGTGACACACAACCTGAAACCACGGTTCATCTTGGAAACTCTGCAGCTGCTGAGTATTTATCAGTAAATGGTCTTCTAATGACCTTTCCCCTCTCTCCCCAGTTCAGCCCAGGGAAGGAAGGCACACTAAACTTCCTCTGAAAGACAACTTTGTAGTAAGAGGGTACCTGCTCCGCAATCCTAGCCTTCCTTTAGGAGAGCAGGTTGTTATTCACACCACAGGCAGGTCTCCATTAATTATTTCCTGTCTACATGAAGCCCCGTGCAATTATATCATCAGGTACCTGTTGTCAAACTACATTTGTCTTTGCCTTCTCTGGGCTTTTTTTTCCATTGCAAAATCTCTTGCAGCCCTCAGATTTGCCATTTATTCCCTGCTGCCTTATATTTACAATCCTCTATCTTGAATTTTCCCAGACAACTTTTTATGATAAGTGATAGGTACTCTTCATCTCCGTCAACATGTAGCCATAACTGTAAGATTAAAGAAAGTAAGTGGGGCTTGCAGTTTAGGAAAGATGGTCCCTTTTTAGGGGAATCTTCATTTTCTAAATCTGTAATCACAAGGCTGTCTTAATAACGTTTGGTTCTTTTTTTTTTTTCTTGTAGGATTTACAAATAGAACGAGAGAGGACTGTATATAATATTTCTGGTGGCTGCACAGCCCTTGTTGTGGTGTATTTATTGGGGAAGCTCTACGTGGCAAATGCCGGTGATAGCAGGTGAGTAACTGTGTTTCCCTGACTGTCCCTTCACCCCAAATCTACTGGGTTTGATTTCCATAGGGGCAGGCAGTGTTGTCCTGCAGCTGCAGCAGGACACCAGTTCTCACAGAACCAAGTGCTTACAGCAGTAGAGACTTCTCCTGTCTAGTAGAATGGTGAATGCTTTCAGAGAGGTTGACTCTTCCTGTGCCTTGTAGCAGTCTCTGAATAACGTGGTGTCTGTAGAGTGGTAGAACATCACTAAATAGCCAATCAAACAGGGCACGTTGAATCATATGTAGAGCTCTGTTTGGCAAGATTGCTGAGTCTGAAAACTGGAAGAGCGGGTAGAGCTGAACTGATTCTTTAGGAAGTCCTGTGACCCCTGTCCACAGGCCTTGGAAGGGCTTGCTTATCTCTCAAATTTTCATATAATTGAAGCTAGTCATACATAAGCAAGTAGCTGCCATTTCTGCAGGGGAAAAGGAGGGGAGGAAGGAGCACTGTCACAGGTTAGGATTTTTCTGTGTCCTGTTCCATCTCTCAGATTTGTCCGTTTCTCAGAGCTGAATGATGTAGTTCAGAAATAATCATGTGTATTTTTTTTTTTTTTTTAATTTAGTTAGAAGTTGGATGCTTGATCGTAAGTGAG
The DNA here is from genome assembly GCA_013398735.1 of Nothocercus julius. Classification (NCBI taxonomy): domain Eukaryota; kingdom Metazoa; phylum Chordata; class Aves; order Tinamiformes; family Tinamidae; genus Nothocercus; species Nothocercus julius. Next base: position 6,394,901 of record VZSV01000004.1, read on the forward strand.
AAGCTTTCTCTGACTTAGCTAAGCCTAGGAGCCTGCTAGGAAATCTCTCACTTGTACTCAGAGGGAGGGAATGACACTGTTCTTGCAGGACTTGGACATGAACATGTATAGGCAGAGAGGTGCCAGAAGAACTGGCCTGGTGCAGTAGTTCTCTGCATGACACAGACTGCATACTCTGTTAGCAGCTGAATGATTTTAAGTGTGCAGGGATATTGAACCAGCCTGTCTTTAGCTGAAGGCTGCTGGAGAGCTATGCGTTTAATTGCATCCAAGGCTTGTCACACACAAATCATGCTTGTATTGTGCATACCCGTGTATTTACAGAGCCGAGGCTCAAGCAGTGTTTGATAGCTTCAGACCAGGTTTTTTTGGCTGTTTGGGCTTTAAACTGTATAAATGGTAAGATGTGCATAAAGTTCCTGTTTTTTTCATGTTGGTGATTCTTACTCATGTGCTGAATTTGGTGTATATCTTATAAATTGTTCGTCAAGTTCCCCTTGACAAATTTGAATCTCCTTTGCACACTGAATGTTGGAATAGTCCTCACACAGGGTAGCTGCAAATGTGGACCACCTCTCTGGTTGTCAGAATCACAAGCTACATTCCATTTTAACTTGTACCATGTTTTGTCTGTGCTTCAGTAGTATCTGAGGAACAGTTGAGTCTCTTCCACTGAATCAACTGTTAAGTCGGCTAAAACTTCTCTCTTAATAAAAGTAGCTTTCATCTGTGCTGTGTAAAACTGGCCATGCAGGACACACTTCTGAGTAGGTCAGCTCTTTTTCTTAAATGACTGCCTGCTTCCAGTTCCCATTCAAGATTCTTCCTCCTCTCCTGGAGAACAACCTCAGCTACACTAGTAAATCTCATTGATAGTGATCTTGAAGTAGCCCCAGTGCCCCACATAGATCAAGCCACTGGGAATTCAGGAGGCTTTGAGTGATCTTTAAGCCCTTCCAAACTTCTCCTCAGAAGAAGAGGAGGAGCAGAAATGAGAAGGTAAATCACTGGCAAAGCTAGATCTTGTTTAGACTGGAATTAAAGCTTTTCTATGCATTCCTCAGATCCAACAGGTAGCAGGATCTCCAGATCCAAACCTCCTTGGGTTTGCTCTTTGTAGACAGGCTTCAAGGAAAACTTTTGCTGAGAAGGACTGTCTGCATTCACAATTTTTCTGTCTTTCAGATATGCCCACTTCTAGAATTTTCTTAGCTCATTCATTCTGTAAAACCTTTAAAGCCTATAAAATAGACTCTCTCCTGCCAAATGCCTACTTCCCATGTTTCAGAAAGGGAGAAAAACAATTGTTATGACACATCCAAGTTGGTGTTCTTCAATAAAAGGACATTTTAGGCAGCTCTGAGTTTGTCCACCCAATGCCAAGGTGCACAGTGTTGCAGTCACGTATTTTTAAAAGCTCAATTATGTAGCCAAGAAGTTCTTTCTCAGTTATTGGAAAAAATATATTCATTTTTGTTGTCTCATGCCTTGTGTTGTCAATTTTGCATTTTGTACAGGTACAAATGAGTGCAGTGAGAAATATAATAAGGAAACTACTTATCAAAATGCTCGTGAAGGGGAACGTGTTTTTTTGGTGGTTTCCTACCCCTAAAAGGGGAGCTTCTGTTGTTTGATTTTATAATTAATGCCAAAGCTCACCTGAGCTTTAGTTTCTGAGTTCACATACTTGGTTGTGGTTCTTCGCTGTCCTCATTCTTTCTCCCCTCTCCACTCTCCCAGTGAAAACCCTACAAATAAATCAAGCTACATTTCCCACAGACTGGAGTCTGGGAGAGGAGGTTTCATGCTGCAGTGATGGGAAATAATTGCTTAAGTATCAATGCAAAACTCATCTGTACTGATTCAGTTGCCCAGAAGTGGGTTAGGTCTTTTAATTCCAGACAATTTCAAAACGGCTGAAGCTTATAAAGGTGGGTTTTAAGCAAATTCTGCTGTCACAAGACCAAGGTATATACAACAAACTGTTACTATCACAATGAGACTAAAGAACCACCAAGTGTGAGACTTGAATAATAATGCGCCGTGCTGTGCCAGCTATACCTCAGACTTATGTCTGCGGTATTCAATTTAACCACTAAAGCTTCTCAAATCTAATCATTTCATGCCACGTACCCTGGCACTGTTGTATAGCAGCTGTCCTTTTGTAGTTGATGTGTAATTACATCATGAAAAGACTTTAATTACCATATTACTAAATTACCAGCCAGCAGTCCTTTCAGGTTCAGCCCTAGCTCACTTCTGTATGGACTATTAGCCTTCTCCGCACTGAACACTTTTGGTTGGTGTAAAAAGGAGAAAAATTGTGCTAATTGTAGGTTTTGTTATGAACTATTACTGGGCTTGATGTTATGGCATCACTAATGTCAATGATATAATTGAACTTCTGCTAACGATGCAATCACAGTTCTATAATAATTAAATGGTAGCTGCATGTGATATCAGAATCCTACTAAGAATGAGGTGAGGTCTTCAGAGCCTGATAAAACAACTTCTGTTGGCTCATCTGGTTGTCCTTGGATTCTGCTATAAATATACCTACTTGTCAAAATTTATCTCCAAATATTGACCAGTATCTCTCTTCCTCTCTTTCCCTGTCTTCATCTCTCTCGATGGTTAAGATTGTTTAAAAAGGCTGTCTAGATAGGGGCTAATCGCGCTGCCATCAGCCACCTCATGCATAATAATTTTCTGGTGAGCATTGGTATACTGTGCTTCGCTTACCAATTTGACATATTCACTATGGTAATTAGGCCAGACTCTGAATAGCGCTTTATTTATTTTTTTTTAATAAGGAATACTATATCTTCCCTGATCACTCTTTTCAATAGTGTTTGATTTTTATATTGTTAAAGTGAGTTTTACCTCTGTACTGCCATAACTCTCAACATTAATCTCACCTCTTTTCAGCTTTGTGATCTTTCTTAGCACATGGTTTTACAAATAGTGATGAAGCCACAGTAAACCAAGTACTTACATGTTTTTAGTAATTACTGTCCAATTATGGTATGCCCTCATGCAACATGACACTTGCCAATATCATTGCAGTGCCTTCATATTCCAATGACTTCATATTAACCTCTGACAGAAGAGCTCTGACTTTCATCTTGGCTGTTCAAGGAGCCACTGCAGAGTCATAGAGGCAGCCATGATGTGCTGTGCTACACTTGGAGGGGTTATGGAGCCGTTTAAATTAACTGCTTTTAGGATTCATTATATGAGATGCTAAACATCATGAGTTATTTTGATTTTTCCATAGGTCCTGAAACAATCACTAAATCTGCAAATGGACTTTTTAGGTTCTTCTGATTTGTTAGCAGAAGATGGGATGAAATAAGCAGTTTGATATTTCAGAAGCTTTCACAGACTTGGAGGATGTCTGGATTATTTTTTTTATAATTTGCTTCATCTATTTGCCTTTTTTTAAACTTTTTTTTGCTTTCTTGTTTCTCTTATGCTTTTGTCTTGAGAGCACATTGATCCTGTGGTTGAACATGCATCCACATGTGGAAGAGGGTGTTTATAACCCTGACTTCTCACAACACAATAAAATAGTGAATTGAAAATTGCATTCTCCCTTGTTTACTGTTTTGCTGCTTTTCCCTTTGCTTCTTGTGTTGAATCTTACTAAATCTCTGCTCTCTCTCTGTCTGTATCACTGTGTTTTTCAGCTGCTCACCCTATTAATATTTTTCGTTGTAGAGAGTGAAACTTGGAGGATTAATGAGGTTTTGCCAAATGAGAGAGATAGGGAAATAGCCATGTGTCTGCTGACTGAAGCCTGGGACTGAGTTCACATGGCCTTTTTGAAAAGGCAGCATTGAAGATTCTGATCTATTTGTGTAGTTCTATTTGTGTAGTTTGTGTACATTCGTGTGGATGGTATCTGACCCCTTCTCAAGGCAATTCAGAAGGATGAATTTTGCCAGATGATCTTACACTGTGTAAGGATGGGGACTAAGAAAATGTCCTTTTGTAGTGTTCCTTTGTTTTACTCTTCCGTTTATAGTATTTTTTTGAGAAACATTAATTTTCTTTTTTTCTTAACTGTTTATTTTCTAATCTGAACTGTATATAATATGAGTAGTCTGATGAAGCCCCTTGCTTCCTTATATCTGCATCAGCAACAGTAGTTCTGTTCTGTACTTGGTGCTTAAAGGCCTCTAGAGGAAAGGCTAACTTGGTTACCAAGCTTCTTCAGTCTGCAGCAGTAAGAACAGTGTTTTCCCATCTCTTCCTAAGATACAACAAACAGCAAATTTCTGATCCCTGCACAGAGCCTTTTCACCCTGGAACCACGTGGTCTTACTCCAAATCCTCAAATGGTTCAACCTTTTGAACCATATTTTGGCCAAACTCTGTGCATGTCCTCTTGCTAGATGATATTAGCGCTTTGTTCCCTCGAGAACCAAACAAAACAACAAAGAACTTGGTTGTTTCAGGGCAGCAACTAAACAAAGCCTGGTCTGCTCAGGAGCATGTGAGGTGAGGAGAGACTGGATGCAAAACAAAGCTAGTCTCTCCCACACGAATTGTCATTCACTGGCCAAAGTTTGGTAGGTGAAGTCTGGTTCTTCCCAGCAGAAAATGCTGGAAAAGAATGAGGTATCTTAGTCACCTTCAGAAGATATGGACAAATCCCGTCTTTCTTTGCTCTCCTCCTTTTCTTCCTTGGCAGCCGGGCTTGCAAGCCTTCAGAAAGCATTTCTGTTTGCCTTGCTATTTGTCCTCCTTCCAAGAAGAATAAGAACATAAAGTTCATAGGAATAGCAGTGACCTCAGGTCTTGCAGGATTTTGTGCTGGTTAAAGCTTTTGGAGGCACTTCAGGAAACGCTTTAGCTAAGAGGGGGAAGTTGTTGGACCAGAAACAAGCCATTGAATTCAACGTGCAGTGGTAAGAAAGGAAAGTGTTTGCTACCGATCCAGTGGGCGCTGAGTTCCAGAGTCCTGGCACGTTATATCTAACAGTGACTTGGCAGAAATGATTAATTTGGCAGTCAGCGTTCGCAGGCTTCTGAAGACAAAACAAATGTCCTGCCTCTTCTCCAAGCTCGTGTTTTTTCTGGGAGAGAGCTCATGCCTCAGCAATGTCTGTGGTGGCCTAGCAGGTGTTGAAGCCATTATAAACAGCTCTGGTGTGGGGTGTGCTCAGCTAAATCTTCAGCCCTAACCACACAGACATCTCCTACTCGCCAACTCCTTGTGTTTCAGGTTGTGTGGAAGGAGAGGAGTTTTTGTTACGCAAGTCATCTCAGTAAATTTGAAAGCTGTGGTTCATCAGTGCTAGCTTCCAAGAGCAGTAGCTTCTTTAGCTTTTATTCTCATAGGTGCCCAAATCTTGGGGGTGGAAGAGCAGAACAGCAACTCATCAAGTCAAGCAAAGCAGTTTGGTTGCTACTAGTAAAAGCACTGCCTCAATGCACCTTTTATTGTTGTATCTGAGAACCAAATGAGGAAAAAAGTGTCCCTCAGCCCCAACGTGCGAACGAAGCAGGGCGTGCGTGCAAATACCCGGGCGGGAGGATGGCAGCCTGATGTTCGGGAGGCTTTTGGCTCTCAGTCCTGCTTGTGCCGCTCTTCTGCGATTGCTGCTTAGTTGCGTATGCAGAAGAGCTGACTTAATGCTTCCGGTGCTGTGGTCATTTGTGGCTCTTCCTTAATGGTAAATTACCAAAGATCAATATGGGGAAGATGCCACACTCCTATGGGCAGCCAGATACTGTCCAAATAAACATCGACTTGCACAGCAATCCCTTCATCCACTAAACCCAGGTTTAGTTACCATAGTAACTCATCCTGGATATCAATGTGATATCCTGGACAGCAAAGAAGAGAGGGAAAAAAATAATAAAAATCTCTTTGATTCCCATCCACGAGTCCAGTGGCTCGGAGCTGGCCACGGAGACGGCCGTGCTGCTTTGTTCCCGGCCCTGGCACGGCCTGGATAAGTGGCGGCCCATTGGGCCCTGGTGCAGAAGCACAGTGGTGCCCCATCGTTGTGACCTTGGGCGTAGCCATCTTCAAACCAAGAACGTGCTGATACCATGGCAGGCAAAATGAATCCTGTGGGGCAGTGAATCTCCCGTACAAGCATGCTGGAGTCACTGGCAGGCCCTTCTCATGTGCCAGGAGGTCTCCTCACTATAAAGAGGTTTGCAGTAGCCTTCTAGTCCTCTGAAGATTGCTGTGTTCAGATGTAGGCCAACAGAATTTGGTTTATGTCCTGCAGTGCACGGTTTGTTCCAGAATGTTTTAGTTAGGTGGCTTTTAGTTTAGTACAACTGGAAACAGAGTAGTAAATACTACAAGTATAAATGCAAATGTGTGAAGTCACCACTGACAGGTGTTTCAGTAGCTAAAGTTATTTTCCTTGCCAAAATAGTGAGATATCACATACGAATAGCTGGCACTATTAAAAAAAGTCCATTGTGATGAGGTAAGAGGACAAAAAAAATGGTATAATTAGCCCTAAAATGAAACACTGCCTTTAAAGCCACTGCTAACGATTGGCCAAATGCTCAAATGCTCCTAATAGTAACAACCGCATATTTAGAGTACATCAGACCAGCAAGACATGTGAGGACCTAAACTAAGGCAAGGAATTGAAGAGAGAGTCTCGTGGGAATGGACCTGCCCCCATCCAAAGGGACACTGAGACCTGGGAACATGCAGCCCTACGTGTCAGTAATCTCAGACTGGTTTGTCTTCTCCGGGCTGTCTCCTCTGTGGACAACGTGCAAACAGTTATAAAAACTTTGATTTTTATTATTTGTAGCAGTAGTGAAGATGCTGACTGGCTGAGGTGCTAGTAAATGAGAAATACAACCTTCTGTGGAAATCCGTGAAAATTACTTTGCTATGAGAAATAGCTTCTAGTTGCTTATTTGTAATAATTGTAATAATATGATTCATTTAGTAAAACCAGGTCAACAGAATAGTGACTTTAGAGTAGATTCGCACCGTCATCTTGCACAGAGGCCATCTCCTTGGAAAGAACTGGTGTTTGGAAGGTAAGCATGAATGAGGCAGGTAAATTGAAACAAAATCAAGATTTACACTTGTGCCTGGAAGAAAAGCTGGCTTGGTCACGTAGTGCCTCTCAGAGGCTTCCCAGGCTCCTGCAGAGGCAGCGGTGTGAGTTCCTTGCACCCCTCCTGCAGAAGCAGGGAGAGATGCTTGTGTTATTGCGCCGAGAGCAGTGTAGGGCAGTAGGGTCGTTATGGATAAGAGGAAGGAGAAGAAGTCCTGGTGTTGGATGCTGTGGAAGCCCCACGCCGGGCTCGTGGCAGGGCGCTCTCCTGCGCAGCTGCCCCGTGCTGCTGAGCAGCGCTCTGCAGATGGCCTTAGCAAAGGTTTGGGAGAGCCCTTCATTTTCCGTGCAGGAAACCCCAAAGCGCACTCATGTGGGAGGTTACTTCAACTTCTAACCTATGTGCGATACCTGATCAAATTCTTCCACCTTCTATTGCCAGGAGGGAGCAGAAGTCCCCCCAAGCCATTAAGGAACATATCTGGGCAGTCTGCTTCAGCCACGGTGCATGACACGGCTCTTCCTATGCCAATTGTATCCCACAGGCAGGGAAACCACATTCCCTGTTAATGCTGACCATTTTTTCAATTTGAAGAAAAATGTATTTCTAGTCTGTTTCAGGGTTTTTGTGCACGGCCTGATGTTCTCACTGATAAATGCAGCGAAACCAGGATGACAGGACTGTTGAATGACAGTAGATGGAAAATAACAGCAGAGGGGTTTTTAATCACCTTTGTGGCCTCCTCGTGTTCTGCCTGTTTCCTCCTTGCTAGAGATGCTGAGGAGGAGTGGGGCATCCATGAACCATTGCTGGGGTGTTGAGGATGGGGAGCAGCGAAGGGGTTTTTGCCATAGGCGTTGCTGAGGGTTGCGGCTTTCACCTCCAAAACACATGGTGCTGGACATGGCATCGGTGGGATGTGTTTTCAGTGCCAGTTATATTTTTGTATAATGGTTTATTTCACGCTTCCCAATCTGTTTTGGCTAAGGAGATCATGTAAAGACTGTGTGTTACATTCCATGGTTATTGCTGATAAAACGGGGTGTTTGTTCACTCGGCCTCTAAAAAAACATGGAAAAACGGGTCTGTGTGGGTTTGTGGAGGGGAATCCAACTAGGAGGAAGTGAAACCGCAGGGCTAGGGCTGAACGCACTGAAACTCGGCGGTAGTCTCCTAATGGCTATAAATTCCAGTACTTAAGGGAAAGATATAATGAACATTATTTTGAATCTTTTCATAATCATTTTTCATTTCTTGGCAATTAAAAAAAGCTTGTCTGAAGTCCAGCGCATGCTAGCATTGTGCTTCCTTTACTATGTGTGTATATAGTTACCACAGTAAACAGTGTCTATCTAGACTAATTCCATAGCTGTGAGATTCATATTACTTTCTCAGTTATTTTTGTGCTGCGCATAATTAAAATCTACTGCTTGTCTCTCCTTTGGATGTTATAAACCCCCACCTTATTCTTTCTGTCAGTTTAATCCCTCTTTCTTCTCCATTGACACATTTCTAATACCTCTTCAGACAGGCCAGACACTTCTGCTTCATTTGCGCAGGGTCCCCAGCGCTTAACACCTTCTGACAAAATGGGTACATCCTCCCCGTGGCTTGAAATTGATATACGCTGTCAAAAAGGGTTTTCCAAATGGTCTCTCATTGTCACCTCTACCAGATTTTTATCCCCCATTGTAGAGATGTGCAGTTTAATGTTGCGTTTCAAATCATTTTTGGCTGGAGAAAAGTGTGTAATGGAATCAGGGTGTCCCCTGAATACTCCCTAACAGTAGGAGATGCCTCTTTGTTTGGAACACCAGAATCCCCACAGACCCGTGACAGCAGTGAAATTACACTTGTGACCTTGTTCACTAAAGTGTTTCTTTCCCTGTATGATTAAATGAGAGTAACCAACAATAGCTTCCTCTTAAAGGTATGAATTTCCCTGTTTTGTCTCTTATAAAACACCCAGAAAGGATGTGGGACAATTCTCAGCTGATGGTGTATGTAAAAAAGAAAAAAAAAAAGAAAAAAAAATCCTCCATGCTTCAAGGAAGAGTGGATGCTTAAGCCCTATTAAAAATAAAAAAAACAACTGATATGTTGATGTTTTCTCTATACTGGTGTTGTTGCTATATATTGACTGTGGGACCACCTCCACAGCACAATAAATGTTTTTTTGTTGTTGTTGTTGTTTTTGTTCATTTTACCTTTTTGTTGCCTTATTCACCACATGCTTTAAGAGGGGATATATCCTCAGGCTGCAAATTTTGCTTTAAAGTGCCAAATCTGAATAAGTGTGTACTTAAGGTTCTGTGCAAATGATGCTCAAATACATCCAAATACATTCAGCAGCCTAGCTGGACTATGCAGTTCTGTCAGTCCAAAAGATAAATGCATTTTGGTGATGATTTTCATTCAGCCTTTCGGGCTGTGGATGTTTCTTTTCGCTTGCCTGTGGCTGAGGACGCGGCGCATTGCAGAGTTTGCCCAGGCTGTCAGTAGCATCTTACAGGCTAAAGTACTGGCACATCACTCGCCTGCTTCTAGTCGTTCAGAGATGGAATTTTCTGGCTCAAAACCCCTCAAAACAAAGTGAAGTAGAAGGAAAGGAGGTATAAAAGTAGATTTATTTTGTTCCATTTTCAACTATTTCAGTCGTGCTTTGCCTTTTTTTTCTTTTTCCTTTTTTAATATAATCCTCTTTTTTTTGTGAATATTAGCTAGCTCTTTCTGTGCACCCACCACACATCTGTGCAGTGAAAGGGCGAGTGCTGGGTTCTGCTGGGCTGGGGACCTTGTTTGGGGGGTGAGTGGGTGGAGTTCACAGGGAACGAGGGGATCGGGCGAAGTTCTTACACGATATTGTTTGAAAGGGCATCAAAGTGACTTAATGGCCTCCAAGGTTGAGAGGAGTGTGTGGTTGGTTTGTTTACTCCGGGCTAAAAAATAAAACCCTGTGTTTGTTTCTTTCTGTTGCTTCTTCACTGCTGATAAAAGTGAACGATGGGTTTGGGTGTGAGGGGGCCTCGTCCTCGCGGGCTGCTCGGCTGCCGCTGCCACCCGCGCTCCCCGGCCGGGCTGGCACTCAAGGGTCACTGTTAGACGGGGCAGAATCGGCTGCTCTCTGGGCACTGCATCTTTCGGGCTCCCTGCGTCGCTGCTCCTGACTCTGTTCTGGTGTGAAATAACGCGCGGGGAGCTGAGCGCGCTCGGAGCGCTGCCGTTCGCGACCTCCTCCGTGCGGGAGCAGCGGTGCTCCTGCCCTCACCAGTTGCATAAAGGGCCCATATTTATTTAGCTAATAACTACGAGAGGCTGATACGGGGGCAATGACACCCTGTAGCTGACCGCAGAGCAGCAACCTGTGCGGGGATGGCTCCCTGCCTGCCTGCCAAGCTCTAGGGCTGTCTAATTCTTCAGATCAAATCATTTGACTCTTATGAGCAGTTGCAGCTTCCAAGATAAATATAGTCCAGCCCCTGAAAGCAATAAAAAAAAAAATAAAAATAAAACTGAGGCTCTGTTTTATCAGGTACTAACATCATTACTTTAGATCTGCCTCCCCCCAGAAAAGGTTTCTGTGCTGGCTGTACTCTTCATCCCGGGTGACCGCAATTTCTAGTGAAAATAAGTTAAGCCATGAAAAGTTGACCCACTCGCCTCTGAATTGCTTTTTATAAGATGTTAGTCCCTCGGGGCCCAATTCTAACCATAGGAGTGAGAATGCTAGTGATCAGCGTGGAGAGGAACATGTCAGCGTGCTCCTTAAAGAGCAGATTTCCCATGAAAAGGTGATTAGTGGGCAGGCAAAGAAGGTGATTAGTGGGGAGGCAAAGAAGAATTAAAAAGCAGTCTGAAACTAGCAGTTCCATCAGTGGATGCTTTTGTACTAGCTCGTTCAGTAGGATCAGTAGGCTCCTTACGCCCATCTTAAACCAATTGTGCCAATTTGGTCACCATGTGATCACCACCCTTGAGACTTTTGTCAGCCTTACTTGTCTCTGTGCTCAACCCTCAAGGCTTACTCCGGTGAGTCAGATCCCACATGAGAAGGTTATAAAACCTGGCCACTGTCTGAGTAAATGGCCGTAGCTCAAAGCTGGGAAAAAAAAAAAAAAAAATCACTGCAGGAAATAGGTGATTGGATTCTTAATTTGTCTTCAAACGACTCAGAGCATCAGCACTGATGATGAAGCATCCAACTGTGTTTTTCATGCTGAAGACCAATATTCAACAACTCTTTAACTTTCTTTTATCAGACTGGCATATCTATAAATCCGACCTATATTCAGATCTACTAAAGATTGAAAAATTCCATCAAAAAATCTGCACAAATCTGTCTCAGGAAATTTAAGCGTTAAAACCACCCTATCTGCCTTGTTTCGCACACAGGAAATAGTCCCCGTTTGGAGCAGGGAAGGGCCAGTGGGAGTCTCCTGTAATCACTGCACTGGGTCATCTGCAAAGAAGTGCTGCAAGCCCAGAAGGGGCAAGCTTAACGATCTGTCAAGGAAGAGCTGTTTTCTCCCCTCACCAGACCTTTACCGCCCTTGCCCAGGGCAGCTCGGTCTTGTACCTGTCGTTTTTTTGCCACACAAATCTTAGAAATGTGGACAGCTGCTTTCCTCTTCAGTAGTGCTCCTTTCATGTGGCTGCTAGCAGTGCTTGTGATGGTTTGGAGAGCTTTTTACTCTGGTATTGTATCCGGAGCGCTATAAGTTAGGCATTTGAAGATGCACAGTGTCACTGGTTTTGCAAGGCTGGCTTGTACAAATGTTTTCGATGTTCATGTGTCTACAATATCTCTTGGTTGCGTTTCAGTGCTATAAGAATAGCTGGTATAGAAGTAATGCCAGCAAATTGATCAAATTATCAGGAGAAATCTAGAATGGACATATCACAGCAACAGGACATGAAGATCACAGGAAGGAGAAGAATTAAAATTTGTAGAAATCTGAATGCAATTTTCAGTTACTTGTTTTGTCTAAACCAGATTCTGGGATAATTCAACAAAGAGCTGGTACCCTGCTATTATCCAAGTGGTAAATTAATCTATAAGCAGCTGGGAAGCAGCTCCAAATCAGGCATTAAAATCTTTGAGACTGTATATGCTTCATGCAGCTCTCCTAAAGCACCAATGTTGTTATACTTGCAGGACTGCATAAATAATAGGAAAGTAAGAGAATACAGTTCTGTGAGTGAATACCTGAGCAATAAATAGAGCAGGAACACTGAGTTTCCTCTCCCTTGAAACTGTGTTTCAGCCAGTGGGATTGCACCAAGGGGAGAATTGGGTCACATTTTGCATGCGATGTAGCAGATTTTTAAGATGCAACAGACAATTGTTTGAAACAATTTTCTTTGTGCCATTTGCAGAAATGTATGTGAAATCTTCTGATTGATCTATAGTCATTTCATTACTTGTCGTTTTTTGGCAGGTAGCTAGTTAGATTTGTGTTGAACGGGATTTGCTTTGCCATTTCTACCTGCTGTTAGACTGGAGATGTTCTGACATGACATATGACCAGTCAATAACTGGAAAGTGCCTTGCGTGAGTCATTTGAAGCCATAGTTTAGACAGTGTCAGCCACAACTGGGATTAAAACCTGCAAAGAGTCGTTCTCCAATCACTGATTCTGCAGCATCTCCTCTGGGTGTCTGGATTTCACTAATAAGGATACCCTCCAGACAGCAACAGAAATAACTCTTGTCTTTTGTTGCTTCTCTGTTTTGTGAGCTCTGAAAAGAACTTGGCATATACAAATATACCATGTTGTTATCCAGCCTAAAGAATGCAGGACAGGAATTGTTATTCTGTTCTACTGATAACTTCAGCAGAAAAGAAATGACTTGATTTTACTGTGGCCCTGCAGAGAATGAGCGTGTCAGACTGCACCCTATGTTTTTCTGTTGCTTTTCTTTGTCTTTTCTTTTCCCACGACTGATGAGGCCTTATTACAATTACAGGGCTATAATAATCCGGAACGGTGAAGTCATTCCGATGTCTTCAGAATTCACTCCAGAGACCGAACGCCAGCGACTTCAGTATCTGGTAAGAGAACTGAGGACCAAATCAGCTGCTGCTGATTGCAAACATTGTTCACTAATACCTGAGTGGCACCCGCTCTGCTACTGAGTTCCTGTGGCTCAGTGAAGGGTCACGTGCCTGCTGAGCACTAGTGACTGGCTACAGATGTGCTTTAGCCAAGTGTGGAGGAAGAAACAGTCGAAATGGTGAAAAAAACACAGTCTTCTCTCCTCCGTGGACACGGCCGCGCAGTTTTGGGCTGCAGACGTTGGCAGCTCGTTGGCGTTGGGTAACCAGGGCTCCAACACACAAGCCACAGAGGCACGGAAGCCCATCCCTGGGCTATAAAACATCCCAGGCTGCGCTTTGTGCGCATGTGAGCACTGCTGCAGGGTTTCATTCCTGTGCTCTAATAGCGTGTTGGCAGAGCCAGCTAAGGGAAGAAGGCCAAGCTGCAGGTGAGCTCAGTCAGTGTTAATGGTTGCAGGGTAGGATGGATGGAGAAAGACTAATTTCATTTAATGTAGCAGGACCCGTAAATCTAGGACAGGGAGAAGAGTTGAGGAGATGCAGGATGCTTTTCACACCACGTCGTGTTGACTGATAAGCTGCCCAAGAAATGCAACAGAAGGCAAAATGGATTTTGTTATTTTGTGTGAAAACAGGGGTACAAATTGAAACACAGGAAATTCCATCCCCATGTGAGGAAGAACTTCTTTGCTGTGAGGGTGCCAGAGCCCTGGCACAGGCTGCCCAGAGAGGCTGTGCAGGCTCCTTCTCTGGAGATCTTCCCAACCCGCCTGATTGCCACCCTGAGCCACATGCTCTAGGTGTCCCTGCTGGAGCAGGGGGTTGCACTAGATGATCTCTAGAAGTCCCTTCCAACCTCTACCATTCTGGGATTCTGTGAAATTGTTTTGTTGAAGAGCTGTTGATCAAAATATCATCCTAACACAGCAGAGAAATTTCTTCTCTGCTTCCTCTGGTCTCCTGGTTTTATCTAAAGATATTCAAACTTAAGCCAGTGCAGGCTTCTTAACTCATTATTATCATTATTAGCTTTGTCTCATCCTTGGGGCATTGGCCAAGGTTGGTGGAGTTGCCTGTTCTTAAGGTGCTGTTCATCTTCAGCCTGGCCCAAGTGTTGCGGTTTGAAACTAGGCAAAATGCAGGTTGTTGAAGGTGGGGAGGGAAGTTTTGTAGAAAATGATGGTGGATGACAAGCTGACCATGAGGCAACAGTGTGCCCTCGTGGCCAAGAAGGCCAATGGGATCCTGGGGTGTATTAGGAGGAGCATCTCCAGCAGGTCGAGGGAGGGGATCCTGCCCCTCTACTCAGCCCTGGTGAGGCCACACCTGGAGTGCTGTGTCCAGTTCTGGGCTCCCCAGTACAAGAGGGATGTGGAGCTGCTGGAGAGAGTCCAGCACAGGGCTACAAGGATGATCCGGGGCCTGGAACATCTGCCCTATGAGGAAAGGCTGAGAGAGCTGGGCCTGTTCAGCCTGGAGGAGAGAAGGCTGAGAGGAGACCTCATCAGTGTCTATCAGTACCTTAAGGGAGGCAGCGAGGAGGATGGGGCCGGCCTCTTTTCATTGGTGGCCACCGACAGAACTAGAGGAAATGGCCACAAACTGAAGCACCAAAAGTTCCACAGGAACTTTAGGAAAAATTTCTTAACAGTGAGGGTGCCAGAGCCCTGGCACAGGCTGCCCAGAGAGGTTGTGGAGTCTCTTTCTCTGGAGATCTTCCAAACCCGCTTGGACGCAGTCCTGAGCCACCTGCTGTAGGTGACCCTGCGTGTGTAGGGGGGTTGGACTAGCTGATCTCTAGAGGCCCCTTCCAACCTTAAGCATTCTATGATTCTATGATTCTATGCAAAATTTTTCTTTAGCTGACATATTTGATTCTTAATCAAGTTCCCTGGCTTGCATCTGAAAATTTCAGAGGAAATACTACTTTGAGAGTATTCATATTCAGAAAACCCAATGCAGAGGAACATAATAAATATTTATACATCAGTTACATTTAAAATAATTTGTTTTCCTTTAAAATGTATCTTTAGTATCTAGGGAGTCTGGCACTTCTCTAAGAAATAAGAGATAAAGCATTGCCTGCAAGGGATTTTTGCTCTTTTGATGTCCTTGCTGGTATGTATTTGAAAACAGCAACCAATCTGAAAAGCAGTTCTGCTGTTTCCTTTGGAAATTTCTTTACCTTTGTTTGTTTATTTTATTTCTATATGTAGCAAATGTGCCAGGGCTATGGGTATCATGTTCAAAGAAAATACGTGCAAGACAGCAAGAGCGTGAAACAGAATTAGAGATAGCTTCAAACATAACATTCCATAAGTAACATTTTCCCTCTAGTAAGAAAAAAAAAAAAAAAGATTTCCTACAAGGTTGGCTTAAGCATTAAACTCCAAAGGTTGCATCTGTCCTTAGAAGATTTTTAGATAAAGTGAAATTCCAAATAATTTTCCGTAGTCATCTTAGGCTGTCCCCAGATTCTTCTGTCATTATATCATCAGTACATCATTTTTGCAGTTCTTATCTATAAGTTACTTTCTTTGGACTTATCTGTCCCTTGCAATTAAAATTAAAACTTTCTTTGTTCCAAAAATATTGCATCGCTCTTTCTGAACATTAGGAAGAACTTCACTTAATCATTTTGACTTAAGTATTTTGCTTAGTGCGTGCAGGTAGTGTTCACCTCAGGGCTTGTCTGCACAGGGAGGTTATTGCAAAGGTGAAAGGAGGGTATGAGTTCGCAGTACGCTGACTACTCCACATCAGCTGCCAGTGTAGATACTGCCAATACAGTCACGGTGAAGAAGCTCTACTTGGCCTTTAGTGCCTACTGACTGCTTGGCCACACAGGGAGCTGGTTTAGGTTAACTAGCATCTTTTGTGTTCGTGCCATCATTTGGGGGCTCTATCTCCCTTGTGCTAGGATGGCTGCAGGCTGATAAGTTAGGTCCTACGAGCATTGCTAGGTCAGCCCTCCAGGCCCTTAGACACAGATGTGCTGCAGCTAGGGCTGTTTGAATTACTCGACGGAGGGGTGAAATATAAATGTTTGCTAAACCCAGCTTCTGTTTTAATGCAGCTTTATTGCTGTATATCCAGGAGTGGCCCTGGGCATAGACCTCTGGCATGGTGGCTTTAAAACAGCGATTTCTCTACAGTCGGTTGTTGAGATTTTCGAGAACCTCTGGGCATGTTCCTTCCTCAGCCTCTACTTGCACCTATTGCAAGGAGAGGACAACACAGAGCTCCAGCAGCTCAGCTCCTTGGTCCTCCTGCTGATTTTACGTTCGAACTTGATGATCTTGAAGGTCTTTTCCAGCCATAAGGATTCTGTGATTTCAGGGAGGCTGTATGGACTCTGCTGGGCCAGGGCAGTCTTCTGCACCAGGGAACTTGTGAGGACATTGCACTGAAAGGCAGTCCTTCAGTCAGAGGGCTGGGTGGGAGTGTTACACCTTGGCTCTTCAGCTTCCAAAGAGGCTCAGTGCACAATATGCTTCCCTTCCATCATCAAGCATTCGCAAGCCTTTTTCTTCCTTTTCTATTCCTCTTCCTCTTTTTCTTTTTTTTCTTTCTTTTTTTTTTTTTTTTAAACATTGTGCCATATAAAGCTTTACATAGTCCTTACTGCAGGAAAACTCAGACTTTCCATATCAGTATGTCTTGAGAGCGAAGACAAAGTCCAGTACAGAGTGGGAAGTGCTCTGGTGCAGTCTGCAGTTTTGTGGGCTGAGATTGCCAGAGGCAATTTTCCTTTTATCTTCGAAGGAGGCTATTAATTTCAATCCTGATAGCCTAAACTGCAACAGTAAATGGCCTAGGTTTTGTTACCTATTTCCTCAGAAAATGTGCTTAAGAGGAATGACGAATCAGGGTATTGCAGATGAATGTGTTGCTATTAGTTTTCAAAGTTGCTCTTCAGAGACATCATTTGAGGTCAAAACGATGCTGTTGGGTATTGTATGCATGCATGTAGCTAGGCAGCATCCCCAAAATTCACAGCTCACACCAAAGATGGTTTGCTACTGCTGTCAGGGCAGAACTTAATACCTGTTTAATACCTTAATTTAATTCCTTAATACCTGTAGAGATTGGGTAGGCATCAGCAGTAATGAACTCTGATACTTGTTGCATTTGGCACCGAGCAAACTATGGCTCACAAGCCTAGACAAGCATGAGTTTGGAAAGGGTATATTCTTATTTTGTTATTCAGGTGGGGATTAAGTCGGAATTAATTATCTAGTGAATTAATTTACTACTTATTAATTTATTTACTTATTAATTTCTCTACTGAAGGATGTCTGGGAAATTCAAGCCAGAACAGAGATGAACCTTCATCTCCCAACTCTCAGTTCAGTGCTCCAGTTACAAATCAGCTTCTTCTTCATTCTCCAGTAGTTTGTAGACCATATGATGTATATATAGCTATATGTATCACCCAGTGTAGAACTGTATTGGTAATCTGATGTAGTATGTGGCACTATGGTAATAGATATGCATGGTTGTATGCAAAGGGTCCTGTCCTTTCATAACAGAGGAAAAAACAATCCACAGGGGGATTCTGCTCTCACTTCTTTCTTCTACCACCTCCTTGACTTTGTAACCTCTGCTTTGCTGTATAACAATGGACAGTTTATAGAATTTATATTTCCTGGATATATTGTGCTGAACATGCTACTTTGAGTCTTAGAACCATGTAGCGGAAAATGCATTGCAGAAAATGGCACAATATAGGAAAATGATGATGATACAGGATAAAATTGATGTTGGTGAAAAGAGCAAGTCTGAAAATGCCATGTAATGCAGGGAAAACTAATGCCAGATGATGTCCCAGAGCAGTGACTTCAGGAATGGCTGGAAATCACAGATATCACAGGACTAGCAAAGGGATGAGAGAAGAACACTTGTAAGATACAATAAGATATGTACAACTTTCCCTTCCACATTGTTATCTAGGACAATAGTGTGTAAGTCTGTATTTGACTTCTGTATCATATAGTTCATATTAACTTTGCTAATCAATATTAATTAAAAAAAGAACACAGCAGGAGGTAAATGGCCTCTTGAAAGAGACGTGGCTAATATTTCCTTGAGCAGACTGCTTTATACAACTAATGTTGAATGTAATACATCTAGCCATAAAATATAGCGTGAAAAGATTGAGAACCAGAAACATGTGATACAGAATATGCCAGACTTATTGCAAAAGCCTCTAATAGCTTTGGAAAAAAAAATAGGGAAAATGCTCCAGTTTCACACTACAGAATAACCATGCTGTCTGACCATGCCTCATGAGGATATATAAAGTGTTTCACAAGCACTGAAGCACTGTTTTTAGTAGTAAGGAGGTAAGTGATACTGGTTTCTCTGAACAATATTTCTTATCAAAGAAAGTTCTTATCAAAGAAGATTCTTTCAAATTGAGCTTGAACAAATGAAAAAATGCAAGAAATATGATGCCTCATTTCTGTGGAAAGTCTGATAGTTAGATCACTTAGTGTTTTAGTTTCTCATTTGATCAGTTGAAGGGATTTCTTTGTGTCTGCTTGCACGTCTGCTTTAAAGATTTGTAGACTTCACAGTGTTGCTTTTTGTTTATTTTCTGGTTCTCTTGCACAGCAGAGTTTGATTGGGGTGTGGAGGGGAAGAGCCTGGCCTTGTAGTAAATAGAAAACAGTCCTCAGCAAATCATACTGAAAAGTAAGAGCTGAGGTTTATAGTAGAACATTCTGCTCTCTGTAGAATTACCAGTGAAACATCAAGAATAACTTAAAAATTACTCACATAAGAATTCAGCTCACAGCCACCAGAAGCTTCCAAATTGCACTTTTCCCTCTGTTCCACTGACGCCAAAAATATTAGTATCAAGTTAAGATCCCTAGATTGTAAATCAAGCACTGAGGTTTGGCTGCGGAAGAGAAATCTTATTTGAACATTAGCAGTCCACTGGTAACTCTGCCAGCTTTATTAATCTTATTTCACTTGTGACCTCAGACTTTCCATCTGAGTAAATCTTCATGAAATGCAGTCTCTCCCAATCGCTTTCCCTTTTCAATAAAGGAAATTCTGATTTTCAAGGGAAAAAATGCTAAAAGCCTCTAACTTCATTTCTTCTGATCCTGTGATCCAGCACCATGAGTAATCTGATAATATGATGGTTAAATAACTCCATTTTGATGTCAGGTATGGGCCTTTTGCTTAAAAGAAGGCTTGCTGTTTTGCAGATGGGCAGCATTGGTCTTTAGCTAGATGTGGTTTGTAACCATTTAATCAAGATAGGCTGTGTATTTTAACAAGTGAACTGCCTTACACTTTCTAAGCAGACTGTTGACTTCGGTGTTTACAGTGCCACCACATACAAATAGTAGATGACACAACAGAAAGTCCATCTCTCTGCTGGCAGTGCGTAGCAGTGCAGCAAACAAATCGTTCGGGATGCTCTGCATTCATTGCAACTGGATTAAAAAACAATGCAATGCTGTGTGCATTTTTGAAACGAATCCCGTGTTCTGAAAGGGCAGAAAGCCTCGTGTGGACAGGCTCTGCTGGACCTGTGAGAAACTGCTAGTGCTTTGATCTTGTCTGCAACGAGGAACCGTGATGCAGTCGGACGGCCCTGGAGGGACGCGGTGGGGAGGGAACCTGGCGGCTGCTGCTTGCCGGAGAAGTTGCAGTTCCCTCAGCCATGTGCAGAGGGAGAGGCGGCCAGGGCCCCTGCTCCAGAAGGGGATCGCGATGCCGAGCAGCTCTCGCGTGCTCGGGAGCCGCGCTCGGAAGCAGCGCCGGGCTTGCTCGCTGCGGAGCGAGAGCTGGCGCCCGCCCGAGGCAGCAGCCATGGCAGGGGCGAGCTGGGATGTGCCGAGCCCCTGCCAGCTCCTGCTGAATTCAGCACGAGCAGGCTCAGCCCTTCAATGCAGGAAGTGTTTTAGTGGGAACTATCCATGTGAGAGCTGCCAGGTAGATCGATAAGGGCTCCCAGCGCTTCCTGCCGCGCAGCTTTGATGAGTGCTGGATTTATGACAAACGCAGCTCATTTGGTCTGTCCTGATGGCTGGTGCTGCTGGAGATAAGACAGACTTTGTTGCCTTAACTGTCTGGATAAGAGAAGAAAGAGTTATCTGCAAAAAGGTTAAGAACCACAACTTTCTGTTTTTGCAGCTAGTGCTCTCCAACCAATTTGACATGAGGAACTCGCTTGCAGTGTGTTTTGGGGGAAGGAGTGGGAAAAGGCTTGTTTATGCGAATACTGAAAATAAGTGAGGGTTATTTCAGGAAAAAAAAAAAACACAAAATGTGAAAAGACTAACCTATGGCGTCAGATAATCTGTGTGTAAATCCTACATAAAAGATAGTACGTGGACAAGCAAATTCAGCTGCCTTACCCGCTGCAGAACGGTCAGTTTGGAGGTGCTCGGGTGTCAGGTGCCACCATAGGCTGCTGCCAGCAAGGCGCTCGCAGCATCTCCAGACCGACGCACCGGGAAGGAGGGCACCCACCACGATGGAACGTTAACACCAGCAAAAAGCATCAGTGACGGTTGTAACCAAAACCTGTTGCTACTTAAATTGTATTCTCTGTGAAAGAAGTCGCTTTTAGAAAACAGGAAAAGAAGGTGTTGTGTGATGCACTTTGTTGGCAGTTTCTCCTGCGATGGGGTGCAGCTTGCTCAGCAGAAAGAAGGGAACAGAGCTGTTCTTCGCTTTTCTTGAGGTGGTGAAGATTAAATAAAGACTGGTACTAATAGCAGGTGGTGTGTGTTGTCAGTGTTGCAGAGCTGGGTATCAGAAAACTTGAGCTTCTGCAGAGCTGCAGCCCCCATCCAGCCCCGATTTGTCCAGAGAGGTGCTCTGTGGCTTTGGCCTTGAGCCATCCCCTTCCTTGGGGCCTGCAGAAGGAGATGCCTCTCTGGCTCCACAGATTCCTTCAGGGTCGTTGGATGAAGTGTACTGCAGTAATGCCAACTGTTGAGAACTGGGGGAACAGCTGAGAGATTTTGCGGGGGAGAGGACCACTCATACTGCAGCTCCTGCGGGACACCAGCTGGTCCCTCAGGACTGGGGTATGCGAACCCTGCTTGCCAAAATGGAGCTTGTCATCTTCCTCATACGGAAAAAGAGGGAAGGGCAAAAGTGTGTGGGAAGGGAGCGGGAAGGGATGGCAATATTATCTCATTAAAAATGGATGATGTCTTGTTTTATGATATTCGTGTGGTATGTGTGGCTTGTTTTTTGCCCACAGGCTTACATGCAGCCCCACTTGCTGGGAAATGAGTTCACACATCTAGAGTTTCCACGGAGGGTGCAGCGCAAGGAGGTTGGCAAGAGGATGCTCTACCGCGACTTCAACATGACCGGCTGGTAAGAATGTGCCCCGGCGGTGGCCTTGGCCCAGCCGTGCCTGCTTTGAGGGCATCTGTGACTCGTGTCAGCCCGTCGGCATCGAGGCTGGCGCTGTACCTGTGTGTGTGTGCTACGAGAAGTATCTCCTCCTTTCCAATGTATTTTTCTTTTAGAAGCTGACATTTTTAGTAAGTTGGAGCCCTCCTTCTATAGCCAGGACCTCAGCTCATTTTAGCACCCGAGCACTCAAAGTGGAGCAAAGCACTTAAAAAGACAGATGTGCTAGGGGATCTTTCTGAAAGCTGAACGACTTTCCTGTCTTGGAAGTAGCTTTTTATAGAATCAGGATCAGTGGGCTGTTTCTCCTTTGCATGATGAAAAATGCTTGCAAAGGGAAGAGCTGCCCCCCCCACAAGAGTACAGATGGCCCCTGATTTAGATAATCTTGAGGAATTGCTTTAGACATAGGCCTATCTGAATAAAAGTCATAGTCATCCTAAAATGTAAAGGCTTGAATGAAAATCATTGACTTAATGAACTGAGGTCAGGAAGAGTGATGAGTTTTTGTCTGTGGCTAAATGTCCTCTTTGTTTTGTGTCAGTCCAGGAGGTTCCTTCTCCAGGGACTCCCCTCACTTAGGGAAGCTGGGTGTGCTCTGTATGTGACCTGCAAATGGGAAGATCCCAGATATGCAAATGGGCTCTCCTTACATGTGCGTTGTGTTTTAGCCTTTGGAGCAAATGCTCATGCAGGAAGGGAAGAAGGCTCAGGGGATGAAAAAGCTTGAGCTCTTCCAGGTTTGCAGACTTGGATGGACCTATAGCCCCACATGCTTTTGATTGTCCCGTACTTCACTGCCCATAAATACGATGTGTCAGAATAGTTACTTACATTTATCAATGTAATCTGGAGTTTTGAAATTGTATAGGATTTAGTAATCTGGACAATCGTCATTGTCCATCACCTCAAACAGTTGATAGTAGAAATATGTAATCCGACCCTGACATTGGATTTAAAAAGCTTCAGGCATGATCCAAAAGATAGGAACAAAAGGAGGAAATTAGATGAACTGAGCACTTATACAGCAAAATATTTGGAAGATGCTGGGACATCTAAAAATGTCTTATCAGACTCTGCAAAATCTGGGATCCCAGTCTGACTCCCAGTCAGAGACTCCCAGTCTCTGCAAAGGGAGATTTCTCACTGTATTCATGACTTCTCTGAAGACGTCTGTAAAGAATGACTTAACATAGACTTCCAGAAGGTCTTTTTTGAGATGAGAGATGCTACTGAAAAATAAAACTAATTTGGAGGGGCAGTTACAGAAGTATCATAAGCCAAGAACTCCCTAAGAAAAGAGAAGGAGCAGAATTTTTTCTCTTGTGATCGGAAAGCAAACAGGATTTCTCCAAGTTTATGGGGAGTTGTTTTATTTTTTCCCGGCTGGCTGGTAGTCAGGGAATGAGGGGAATGAGGTTAGTGGTTAAAGTAGCAGCATGGGTAAGTGATACAGCGCTTCTTAGTAGACTTTGAGGAACTGTAAATGATTTACATGAATATTCAAATCCATGTTGATAATTACTGAACAGAGCCTGAAGTGGGACAAATATCTATCTGTGTGTGTTAGCAGTTCCCCCTGAACCTGAGAGCCATGTCCAAGTGAGCTCAGGGAGAAATTCTGCTCACTGCTGTTCCAGGCGAAGCACCAGCAGGATGTCAGGATACATACAGGGCTGGAATGATTTAAAATTAAAAGAAGTGATAATTCTGTATATCAATTCATGCCTCATTTGTGAGTCTGTGCATAGCACTTTCACCTTTTTGGAAATGGTTATTGCATAGCTAATATTTGGCTTTAGAAGAACGATAAATGAGAAGGAGCACCATTTTAAGATGTACAAGATAGAAGAGATTGGTATGTCTGAATGGGTTGCAGATTTAATTCAGTTCATTGTTTTTCAGTACTGCTGTGTGAACTCTTTCTAGCATATGGCAAGGGAGAGAAGTGAGTTGATTTTCGTGTTGATTTTTCTGAATTTCCTGAAGTTTAGGACACATATTGTTCCAGCTATAGACTTTAATATGGTTGGTGCACAGATTGCCCCCAGTTTAGCACAAATGTGCCTAGCTACAAACAACTATCCAAGAACAAATACTCAAACAGTGACTTGAATATTCAAGCCTAAATACACCTTAGTGGTGACCCAGAAAGAGATGGTCTGTGCCAAGCAAAAGCATGTGGAGACTGTGATGATGCTGCCTCTCCCTGCTGTTCTTTTGAATTTTGGCTGGAAGCAGAAAATGTCCTGAATAATACAATCTTTTTAGCTAATTTCTCACAGTTAGTGCATCGGTTACCTTTTTTTCTTGTTTGCTTCAGGATAATAAAGTGGTGAGGGGATTGTTCTGCCCTGCCTTTAGGTAAATTAGAGTCTTTCTAAATAAGGTTCCGGGTTTCTTTTGCAGGGTATTTCCTGAAGGAAGACTTATTTTCCATGGAATTGTGTGCAGGGATCTCCTAAGTGGAGGAGAAACAATCTGCTTCTGTTTATCCTAAAGCCTGGATGAGTTTTAATGGTTAAAAATGTGGGCAAGATGTTGGCTTTTTGCTTGAGTAGCCTGTAGAGGTGGTAGTTGGAAGTGGCTGGTGTTGCTCAGTGATACTTTTCCATCTCAAGATTCTTGCTTCTGTTTTCTTCCCTTTCTGATTTCTAGAATTAATTGATGCATCGCATGCATCTCTCTCTGTTTCTAAGGACAGTTTCTGTCGTGGAGAATAAGCTAGCATAAATATTCCTTTTCTAGAAAAAGTCAGGTAGAGCCTTGACCAGCCAGAGCACCTATGCTAAAATGCTGCCAAACCTGTATTGCTTATAATGCAGAAGATCAGTCGTCAGAATCTTTGATCGATGATCTCCCTGGATGCTGACGGTTGCGTGTGTGAGTGGCGATACGCGG
This sequence comes from Nothocercus julius, assembly GCA_013398735.1. Lineage (NCBI taxonomy): Eukaryota > Metazoa > Chordata > Aves > Tinamiformes > Tinamidae > Nothocercus > Nothocercus julius. The sequence goes on from VZSV01000004.1 coordinate 6,419,304, forward strand.
GCGATCGTAGCAGAAAGCAGTCGCTCTTGTAGTTAATTACTGATCCTTCAGAAAGATGGTGTAAAATGCAGCTCTGATGCTTCCTCTGGAAAAAGAATTGTTTTATTTTAAAATTCGGGATGCTTTCCGTGGTTTCTGTTAGAAGCTGCATGACTTTTTTTCCCCTCCTTTCTCCTGTGCTCCGGAGCGTTGCAGCTTCTCAACAATGGCCTGGCGTGCCCAGCCTGAGTGCCTTACAAAAGCCTATTGTCTCTGTGTCTGTCATCCTGCATTTGGCCTCCACCACATACTTAATTTTTCTCTTTTTTCCCCCCGCCCCGTGAAGTTTCCACATCGGCTTTGTCTCGGCAGCCCACAGCGGTAGCAGCGCTGCCAAGTTTCCCCGCGGCGCTAGGGACAACCGCCGATCCAGCAGCGCGTGCAGCAGCGCCAGCCCAAGCTGCCTGTAATTGCTCCGGGAGCCACATTTCCCTTCTGCCGTGAGCGTCGCTGTCCCCCAGCCCCTTCTCTGCCCCGGGAGGTCGGGGCCAGAGCTGCCCTGCGGCGCTGGGTGGGAGCTGCCCGCGGGGCAGATGACATCTGTGGTGCTAATGGGCACCCACAGCTGGAGCCCTGTTCTAGGATGAACTAGCTCATGGCTTGCAGAGGGTGAACCTGAGTGATGGAGGGTCATTCTGGTGACTCTGGCAAGTCCAGGCAGCAGAAGCACGAGGGCCCCCTTGAGCAAAATGTTACCAATGTTAAGAAGGGTGTAGCATATAAAGCATATAAAAAAGAAGCAGGCCTGATGTTAAAATATTCTAGTGTTTGTCTTCAGATGCACAGAATCAATATTCTCCGTCTTCTCCCTTTGCTCAAGACGCAGTTGGTAAGGTTTGCTTCACCCATGAATGAGTCCAGTGTGAGCAATTTCTGTTTTTTTTCCTTATTGAATGCGTGTTTCCGAGTGCTTTGCTCTCACCGCGTCTCAGAGCGCTTCCCGAAACCTGCTCTGTGATTTTCTGGTGTATCCTGCTCCTGGCCCGCGCACGCCAGCGCACACAGCGCTGCTTCCGCCCACGTTCCCCCGTCAGCCTCCTGCAGGGCCAGCGCGTCCTTACGGCACCGCATTTAACCGGAGCATCCAGAGGGCACTACCACTCGGCGTCCGTTTTTTTTTTTTGTTTTCCCAATTAGGGGAACAAAAGCAGAAGCCTTTCTGCATTAAAGCAGAGGATTTTAGGGTCTGAAGTGACAGAAGAGCCCTGGACCAGAAGTCCACTTTTAGACCTGAGTTGTTTGTGACTTGTTTTGCCCCTAGAGATTGTACAGAGCCAAATTATACCCCATCCAAAATGGTTCAAGCAACAGGTCTCGTCCCAGCTTCTTGCAAAGGGTTAAAATCCCGGGGTGCGGCCAGCAGGAGAGCGGCCGCTTCCAGGCGAGCGCGCCGCATCCGCAGCAGCAGAGCTGGGTGTCTGGTGAGGTGGTGGCGGTCAGCCTGCTCCAGGGAATGGCTGGTGTGTCCGTGATTTATCCCGAACCGGGAAGGCTGCTGCCCTGGGGCTCGCGCTGGGCAAAACCCGTTTCATTCTAGAGTAAACGCTGTCCGCTTCCTGGCACGCCGCCAGCCTGTCCTGTGCTCACCCCTTCCTTTCCAGCAGGGAATGTCTTTCAGCCTCTTAGCATCTGATTTAAAGAATAACCTTGCTTCTCAGGTCATTTTGTTTGGTTTGGGCTGGATGCCTTCTGCTTTTATTGTGCAGCCCACCTTGCAGTCTGCAGTTGTGACTCCAGCTCACAAAAGAAAGAAAATAAAAAATCAGGTGGGCATCTAGATCCGCCCATCGGGTCTTATCAGAGCCAGCATGAATGTTGTGCTTGGTAACGCGTGAGCTGAGTTGGACAAGCGTTGTGTGCGCGGCCGCTCCGTGCTCCGTCCCTGCGCTGCCCGGTGCCCTTTGGCAGCGCGTTCAGGTAGCGCGAGCAGATTGAGAGGTGCCCTGGGGCGCGGGACGGCGCCGGCGCCCGCCCGCACCCCCCGCTTCGTATAAACTGATTTAGTGAGTCAGGCGCAGAAGCCCTGCTGCAGAAACCCCAGGCTGTATCCTCTGGAGAACCACCTAATAAAACAGCCCCGACTGACACTCCTCATTAGCTTTTCCGCACATCCCAAGGCAGCATTTAAAGTGACAGTGTCCCTCTTTTCGGCCTGGATTTATCTGCCGGCTAATGCCGGTGGGTCTAATTAGCTTAGCATTATTAGTCTTATTCAGATAAGCTGCATTTCCTAACAGCTTGATTCCAACTTGTAAAAAGTAATTGGAAGTCTGCGAACCCTGTGCCATAGCCTGCTTGATTACGCCTTTTAGCCAAATTCATGTAATTTACAAAAAGTCATCTTCTCCCCCCCCCCCCCACTCCATTTTTAATTGAGCTTTTTTTTCTGCCTGGTGCAACCTTCTGTGCCTCTCCTGTTGAGAACCTGGCTGCCTTGTTGTGTTTGAGACCTCAGCCGCGTCCTTTGTGCAATCGCCTGGGAGAGATCAAATTTTAATTTCATAATTACTTCACAAGAAAGCAGCCTTTTCCCCAGCCATGCCTGGTATTAATTTCCTCCCAGCAACTTCCATTTTCATAATGTAATGATTCTGGGCCGCCTCGGCAACGCGAGGCCTTGGCAGAGAGAGCGGAGAGGGGACGTCAGCGGGTGCAGGAGCCCCCGGCGTTGCCGCTTGCCCCCGCTCTCGCGGTGCGGGAACGCGGCGAGGCCGGGGCGCTTCGCTGGGTGCCGGCTGCGTGTCCGGGCCCGGCTCCGCGGAGGCGAACGGCCCTTGGCGACGTGCGTGCTGTGCGGCTCTCCCGTGGCTGCAGGGAGAGCAGGAGGCGGGAGCTGGCCCGCTGCGTGCGGCGCGTCCCCTCGCAGTGACGGGCGGCGCTGTTTTCCCCAGCGCGCACGTGCCGCGGGAGCTGAGCCAGTGTCTCAGGGGCAGGATAACACACAAAAAAAAAAACAAAAACTTTTTGCTGTGACAAAGGAGAAAAGCGGCGGAAAGCTCCTCAGAAGTGGCCTCGCTGGGGCCACGTGGTCAAGTGAGCGGTCGGTGCCGGGGTGGCCCTCCGTGGCTGTGCCGCTCAGCGCTGCCTGGCCCCGCTCCCGTGAGCCGCGCGGGCAAGGACACGCCAGAGCTCCAGGCCGGAGCTAAGCTGGAACGTGGTGGTTGCGACGGAAAGGCCCCAGGGTGCTTAGCGAGGCATCTTAGACTGAAGCAAGTCTCCATAACGCCTGGTGAGGTGAAGTCTCTTCTCCCATTCCTGTTTCCTAGTCGAGACCCTTTCCTTGGCTTTTCCAAATCATGCAAGTTCTGCATGGCTTCTGTTGGCTCCCTAGGAAATCCTTTTTCTTTCCAGTGCCACCGGAGATTGACTTACGGCTCTGCTGCCGGCGGAGGGGAGGCCACTTGCTCCTCGGAGGAGTTTCCAGCCCTGTGGCAGGAGGATGAGCTGTCGCTTGCCCCCTGCGCCATCCGACGCCACGGGGACATTTCCCTGGAGCATTCATTCCTTAGCACCCATCTGCTTCTTCTCAGATGATCCCCGTTTCAGTCCCACGTTGTGGGTGAGGCGAGCTGAAGAGCTGGTCGTGTTCTTGTTCTGCTGTGAGCACAAAGCCAGCAAGCAAAGATTCTGGTAAAGAAACGTAATGACGGTTTTCTCCTGATTTGCCCATCCCTGGCTAAGAACCTCGGCATTAGAGCTGTGCACCACAGTGCAGGCTGCCTGCAGGTCAGGGACTGCTCTGAATTGAGCAAGTCAGAAATGGTATAGAAATTTTATTTTTACACACATATATACATTTGTAATTCAGCAGTAGGCTAAGCTGTCCATATAGACAGAACTAGGAATTCTAAAATGAAGTATTTTTCACTTTCATGGTCAGAAGGAGGCGGTTCTGCCTCTTCTGGGGAAAAGGATTCCAGGATTGCATGTTTCCAGGATTGCATGTTCTTCCTTTTTTGTGAAAGACACCCTATTAAAGCCAGGGATTTTTGGTCCTTTTTTGCCTATGTGCACATGCCTCTGTGTTCTTTAACACATGCGTTTTTGCTATTGTCCTTTCTTTCACAAATGTTAGTATGGCTGGTGTGCTTTTCTTATATTTGTATATCTTAACTTTCCCTCCTTGAACTGGGCGGCAGATGAATGATAGAGGCTAGAAACTGCGGCCCTGAGACGTGGCAGCTAACCTGTCCAGAGCACAGGTAACGTCAGTACCGCCAGTGCCGCGTAGCTTAAGGGAGCCTGACTCTGCAAAAGCACATTCGTATAAGGACATTCAAAAAACTGTGGCTGGCTCAGGATGCAAATTGTGTAATTTCCAGTGGCTGTGTGCCTAGCGTGTGCTCCGTGTACTTGCTCCTCTTGGAAAGCCTGCTCGCGCGCGCCTGCGCCCTTTGCTTTGCATGTAGTTCGGCAGACAATAGCGATAACCAGTCCCTTTTGGGGTGGTGATTTGAGTCTTGTTAAACGAAAGACTAGTTCCAATCCATTGTTTTCTTGAAGAATTTCTTCTTTTCTAGCAAATTTTGTGTTGTTCAAGGGTTAAAATGTTGTTTTCTACTAGTAGGACCAAGAAATGTTGAGCAGAGGGTTAGAGGCTGGCTTGTTGGGTACTTTTACGGAGTTAGTAACAAAGCAGTGCTAGAAATAAAAAATCCCGTGTCCACCAAGGTGTCTCAAAGGAGAGCCTTCACCCTTCTATTCAGTGTAAGCTCAACATTTCTGAAGCTGTAGTGCTTTTCTCTCCTCTTCAGGCAGGTTGTGCTTCAAGCTAAAGCCCTCTGACACTTCTGTTGTAATTCAGGTGTAATTCTCAGTTCACTGTCAGGTGTCACTAGCAGAGATGTGAAAATATGGACAAACTTTCCAAAGCCAGGTGCTGCGGAAAGGCAGTGGGCACCAGGCTGGATTCCCCTGTCGGTCACACACCGAATCTTTCAGGGCAGGACAGGTTGTGTTTTCACTACCATCTGTTGTGCCTGGGGATGCCAATGCAATACCTTTCCTTAACAGTGACTTGCATCATTTACTGTAAAAGCAAATTCGATGTAATGTTTGGGTTTGTGATTGTTTTCTACAACAACTTCTACTCTTGCATGAATTTACATGTACTTTAATGTGGACGGTTTTAAGAACAAATTATATGGCAGGAGAGCGCTTAACGCATATGGAGATTATTTAGGATTTTGGCTGTGAAATCTGTATTTGGGAGCTGACCAACTTTTCAAGTTCAGCACCCAGAAAATTGCAGGTAACTTTGGCAATCTTTTATTTAAAGGACGTTTCATTAATCTTTGCTAGTGACTGTGGGTGCCATGGGATATCTGTTCCATAGATTACCATGTGCATTTAGTAGCTTCCAGTGATATATATATATTTTTTTTTTTGCTGTCTATTTAGAACAGATTCCAATTACCATATGAGTAACATCATCTCAGTCCCAGTTCTTTCGTTTTGACATCTCTTTTGGCTCCTGATGCGATTTGGCCCAGTTTTCCAAAATGTTGGTCCTGAGTCCAAATGTAACTTTGTGGGTGGTACATGTGTCAAGCCCTAGTTCAGTATTTTTGGACAGCAGTAGCCGTTCATAAATCTTTTTAAATGAAAAGAAGCAATGAACTTAAATGAAAAAAAAAAATGCAGCTAGATCTTGCTGGGCACAAGATTGCCTTCTCTGTTCCCATCTCTCTCAAACTCTTTCTCCCTCCCCTCAATTTTTCCGTTTGGGAAGAATAGAGGTTTACGTGGCAGAAACACTGACAGGTTTTGGGCTCTCTGAGAGCAGCAAGCAGCAGTGTAGCCTTCTTACGGCTTTTCTTGGCACGTCCTGGTGGCCACTGAGTTCTTCGGGGATACCAGTGAAGAAGAGGAGGGTGGAGGTTTGCAGCCCTGTGTCTGTGTTTGTTGCAAGAGAGAGCTGGGCTGAATTACGTAGATGTCTGAATAAGGCTGGGTTGTCATGTAGAAAAAGCAACAAACCCCCTCAGGTTCTCCCTATATCTGTGTTTGATATACCTATTGCCATATTATATCTTTATATACAGTACATGTCTCTCTAAACAGCACAGGAAGGTATAAATGCAACTTTATTACTTAAAGTCAAGCAAAATGGTCCAGGAGGTTGTGAAATAAACACGTGCACGGAGTACGGGAGGTTTTGCACAGCATAAATCAAAAGGGACTTCATAGCTTCCTTCCTTCCTTCTCCCCAGTGCAGTTGCAGAGCTGCTGGCTGAAAAGCTGTCCTCCATCATTCTCCTGCAGGAAACCACAAGCTCATATATTATTAATTCCATTTTACTAGTAATGTAGGGCCTAGGTGCTTTTCTAGAGGGTCTCAAGTTGCTCTTTAGTGCATCTGTGCCATTTCCACTGCTGCAGTTAGAGTTGTAAGCCTTGTTTTTCAGCGGCTGGATATTTGTTTTGGGGCAATGGCAATGCCAACCACAACAAAATATGTTTGAGATGAGTCTTGACACCCAAGTTCTGAGCCCAAGAGGCAATTCGTGCAGCAACTACAAAACAAATCACTGCAGCTCCCTGGGCCTTGCTCACTTAGTCACGTAGCTCGAGGAGGCCCAAGCCGGCCAGCTGCCCGTGCTGGGCTCCTGAAGAAACAAGTTAGCTTCATCTCTTGCAGCGTGGCCTCTCGCAGCGCCTCCGCACCCGGGTGTCACAGTTTGATGGCCACATGGAGGATGGCCCCTGTGGTGGCTCCATCGAAGATGCTGAGCTGCAGCTGTGGGGACCATTCGCAGGAAGGACAGCTGGCCGAAGAGGCCCTCGTCCTAGAGCACGGTCAGCATGAGGGTGCTCTACATGAAAAGGTGAGGAGGGAGGAAAACTAAATCCTCGTTTCTGGCTACTTACAGAACAGTGTAAAACGTGAGCCTTGGTTTCTCAAGTACTTTCATTATCTTGCAGCTAATCTAATCCGTGGGTAAAGAACAGCCTGATCTATTGCTTTAAAGTGGCTTTTGCAAATAGTTAGCCACACTAGCTTAGTCGTGTTAGCTGTTTGTAATAAATATGTATAGCAGCCTGAAAATCCTGTAGGAATTGTCTTGTTGGCTTTGTGGTTGGATTAGTCATTTGACTCTGGTGCCCTACATGGACTCGACTGATATCATTTTTCTTGGAGTTGGAGCGCAACTGGCTCAGTGCAAAAGGATGGGAGCTGCTCAGGCTGCCAGGGGTGTTCACGAGGCTCCCACACGGCAGGGCCAGCGGGGAGCTTCCGGACGCCCTCGCTGGGGGTGCTATAGAGCTGTGGTAAAAATAATAGAGCTGTGGTAAAACGGAGCCATGTTCAAGCTAGGGTATCTGAGTTGGTGAGCAAGGCAGAGACATTCGCTGTTCTCTGCTGGAAATAAAGGAAGGAGCAAGGATGAAACCCATGACTGACTCATCCTTCCCAACAAAACACGATTTTAGGGTTTAAACATTGGGGAAGTTTTATTTTGCTGGCAATGTGTAATGATCTGTGCCCCTCCCCTCCCCTGCCCTGCCCTGTCCTCTTTTTTTCTGTTAAAACTAACCTGTTGTCCCTTCCCCTACTATAAAAATGTCATTTAAGTGCCTTCTCCTTCTTGTGTCTTGTAGAGATCCCCAAAACGTATTTGTCAAATCTGTGAACTCTGTGTAGAAAATGTGTAAATTTTCTCAGCTGTGTGGTCTCCTGAGAAGCATCCGTTGCCTCTTTGGACACCTGCCCTTGTTCCTCTTTGGGGATTCACGCACGCAGTGCTTTGCAGAACAGGAGGTGTGGAGTCCTTCACTGCTGTTTCTTCCGTGGATTCTGGGTTATTTCCTTCTCTCTCCCATCCCCAGCCACTGATGTGGGCCATACCTGTGATTCCTAGCAAGTGTAAAGGTGGGGCTTAAATTTGCCATCTGTGCATTGTCCTCAAGCCTGGGGCTCACCATGCGGTGCCTGGAGGACGCAGCCTATATAGCCATGTAAAACAACACTCTTATTGATCCCAGGCCTACGCTGTATTTCAGGGAAGAGGCTAGTAGGGGGGCAAGTTCAATTACAATATAGGATTTCACCCTTAATTTTTAATTTCCTGCTGGTTTGTGTCAACGTTGCTCGAGCCCAACCGAGCGCCGTTCCCAGGAGCTCAGCCTGGCTCTGGGTGGCGTCCTCCAGCCCCAGAGGGTCCCCAGCCTTTGGGTCCCAGCACACGCTGCACCAAACCAAAGGACTTTCTGCATCTGTGAGAGTGACAGACGTCTATTTATTTTCCCCCTCGCTGGCAAAATTGCTCCCTTCTCACCTCATCAATGTCAGCAGCTGGGTGAGTAAAAGGCAGCGCGCAGGCACGCGCTGAGTGGAATCGGACACGAGCACTTACCTCTGCTGTCGCAGCTGCTGGAAAGCTGCTGCGAAATGTAAAATCCCTGGCAACCTTGCACGTGGCGGTGAAGGTCAAATGGGCACTAACTGCCCTTCTGAAGCTCTGCACCATGTGAAGCTGGTGTCGGGTCGGAGAGGTGAGAGCTGCTGCACTCTTGGGCCGTGCTCGCGTCCTGTTGTCTTTCCCCACTGTGTGAATTTAGTCATTGGGAGGGGGGTTATGGCACTGTGTTACGGTAGAGCTGCTGCCATAGCCAACAGTATCTCCCCCGTTAGGGTGTTATTCCAGTTAGGAATTACTCCGATTCACCTCTTTCTCCTTGTAAGAAATCAGAGGAGCTTGGCATGTTGGATACTTCTTCATGTTCGCTTTTCCCTTTGGTCAAATGGCACAAATCTTTAGGGAAAATTTCTGCAGATGAAGGAACTGACGTCTTGGTTCAACAGCAGAGTCCTTAGGAAAAATAGCAATTTAAAAAAAAAAGCACTTGTTTCAGGGTCACTAATTGAGTGCAAGCTTTAAAAGTGTTGTTTATTCCCCCCACAGGGCGTACAAAACCATCGAGGAAGACGACTTGAAGTTTCCTCTTATATATGGAGAAGGCAAGAAGGTGGGCACGTGTGCTTTCCGCAAACCAAGCAAGGACGATTTCTGAGCTGTTTACCACTCAGTTTAGCCTGTGGCCGTCCAGTGTTTTCCACTCAGTATCTCTTTATTTTATCGTTTTGACAGCTTGAAAGAATATCTTGTGTCTGTCATGAATCAGTCTCGTGTCTGGGGTGCGTGGGGGAGGAGAGAAGCTCGAGACATTAAAAAGCAGTTCTGTAGTAAATGCAGTCGTTCGCTGTTCAGGCTGCTTTTGGTTTGGTTTTACTGCAGAGGGTTAGAGTAGAACAGGACCACCTTAAATAAGTGATCTAAAATGTTCCTAGTTTGATTATAAAATATAACCAAGGCTGGATGAATGTACGCTTGTGTTTGCTGAGCAAAGCAGGAAGGTATCTAATAACACTTCATCACAGAGATCTGAGATTAAAGAAAAAAAAAACCACTAATTTAGGAAGGAGTGGGATTAGGGTGGGATTTGGGAAGTATAATACCCCTCAAGCATATCTGCTTCAACTAGGGTGCATGAACTTGCTGTTGAGTCTTTGATGTGAATGTTGATAGCTTTTCTTAAAAGAAAAAAAAAGAAACATTGCATTCGGGTGCACTTTGTCTCCAGTTCCATGATTAAGAAAGGCAGATTATTAGTGCTGATCCCAGCAGGCTTAGCTGGATGCAGCAGTAGCATCAATATAAGGACACGGCAGTGTCAGTTTGTAGATGCTGCTGTGCTTGCTGTGTTTCTAAATTGTGATACCCTGCTGCATTAGGGTCTTATCTTAACGCAGAAACATGTGCTCTTCAAAACTGGTCTAAGTTTTGAACATTCAAACCTGCAGCTTATCTCTAAATTTGGCTAGGTTTATAATTATTTCCAAAATGTTTCATGGATATCTTTTTAATTTACTTTCTTCTTGCCTTACGGAGCTAGGGTTTAGCGAGGCAATATAATTTCAGGTCAGTCACTCCCTGTTCTTGGTGCAAAGAGCTGTCCTGGTCGGAAGCTGCTGCAGCTGCACTTGAATTTGGGGGAGTGGTGCTCAAAGAGCAGAGATTTGGGGTCCCCGTGAGGCAGTCTGCTTTGGAGAAGTATCAGTGAAGAAGAGCCTGGCACCTCTGGGGAAACTGCTAGTGCTGCAGAGAAAGATGCTCAGAAAGGAAGTGGTGGATCTGAGGTCGCAGCAGGCCTGGTTTTTATCAGCTCCACGTAGTTCCTGCTCTTTATGAGATCCACTGATACTGCGGCACCCTCCTCTGCCGGCTCCAGCGGGCCTTTGGTGCTTCCCTTGGTGGAGCGAATATGTGGCAATATGTCAATAAGAAGAGGCCACAGGTTTCTTGAACAAATTATCTAATTAAGCGCCTCATCTTTTTTTTTTTATTTTTTTTGTAAAACATATTTATTTCATACCGATAGCATAATGTACTGGCATGGGACAGCCAGGGGACTGGGTTAGGCCTTTTTAGCCTTTTAGGAGGGTTGCAGTCTAAGTGGTGCAGGGGTGCTCTGGAATGTGGACAAATGCAAAGCTTATAATGACCACAGAAATGGAGATGTGAGTGCTAAAACTTAGTTATCTATGTTAACTCCAGAGTTTCTGGGAGAAAATAAAAGTAATTTATCCTCAAAGATGGTAGTTACAGAGTGGGGTTGTTCTTTCTCTTTTCCTGTTGGCATAGTGCAAGGAACCGTATTTGATCGCATTGTTTTTCTTTGTTTCCAGGCTCGGGTCATGGCAACAATTGGTGTGACCCGAGGACTGGGAGACCATGACCTGAAGGTGCACGACTCCAATATCTACATCAAACCTTTCCTGTCCTCATCTCCTGAGGTAAAACAGTCCAGCTTCAGCTATCTCCTTGTGGGAGTGGAAAAAAAAATACATTAACTGTCCTTTTTCCTTCATCCTAAATGCGACTCCATTCCTATTCTGGCCTGATCCAGGAAACCTGCTGCCCTTCCCAAAGGTTTCTGTAATACAGAAACTGAAAGTTATTAATATAAGTGGGGGCAGGAGTGTTATAAATTGCCTAGCCGTGTGCCCTACTTCTGGTTTCTCCCCATCCCTGTCAGGGCAGTGATGCCCTTTCATCCTCCGCACTTCATAGCGCAAGTTCCTCCGGCTGCTCAGTACCGGATACCTCTTTTCCACTTGTGTCCAGTTATCCTGCAGGCACATCCAGCGTGGCAGACACTGCTCTCCTCACCTTCACATGCTCCCGTTTGCTTTTAGGCCTGGGTCCCGCGGCCTTCACAGAAGCTGACGTGAACCTCCCGTAAGGGAGGAGAATTAGATGCTGTCATGTTGGGGGTCTTCCGTGGCAGCGCAAACCCTGCCCTGCAGGGAGGACATCAGGTCAGCTGCTAACTAGGCAAACCCCGAGAGCTCGTTGGAAGAGATCTTGGTGCTTCCATCTGGCTACCCCTTTGCTTCCAGACCCACTTTGTAACTCTGCGTGATGATTTTATGTAATATCCAAATAATGGCAGAAATAGCAGTACAGATTCCCAAATGATAACATAAAGAGAGGATGGCACAGTGTTTGTTTGCGGTGGTGACCCTGCTACTCAGCTGTTTGGGAACTATTGTTTTAAATTCCTCCATCATTGTGACTTGTCTTGCTCCAAACATATTCAGTGTTGGAGCACCAAAGACTTTGCAATGAACCAAAGCATTTCATAACAAAAAGAGAGCTATCTATCAGGAGAGGCCCAGGATATAAAGGTTTGTTAGGGGGGTTTGAGCACACTTGTTTATCAAGAGGAAACATACAAACCTCACTTTTTTTTTCTCTTCTCCCTAATTACATTCCTATTCCTACATTAAGGAACAGATTATACACATTTTCCATAAAATATTAAGCCTTTGAGAGCACAAAAAAGCAAAACTGCTTCCAGTCAGACTTTGCTGCCACGCGCCAAATGCCACGAGTTTCGCTGCTCCCTGGCTTTCTGGTGCTTGTTTTAACCACGCTTTAACCATGCTTTAACCACGGGATCTGGCCTTGAGTTTGCTTGCTTGCTCACCGCAGTGTGAGAATGCAAATACACAAATGATGTAGCACGGCCGGGAAGACACCAAATTACTAAACTGACCTTGCCAGGACGTCTGTGAGACTTCACTTGAAAGAAAAGGAGAGAGGGGAGGTGCTAAGAGATTCTGGCCCCGAAGAGATGGAGGAGATCCAGACACAGCCCTTCCCTTCACTTTTCCTTGCTGTCAATCTGGTAGCTTCACTCTCCCCGCTTTAATTGTGTGGTATCCCTCACTTGGGACCTGCTCCTGTCCTCCCAAGCCAGGAAATCAGCAGCTCTGCCCTCATCACTGTGATGGATTTGCCTAGTGCCAGTGTAATGATGCAATCCTGCCCATTTTTTTTTCTTTCTGGCACGCTGAGACCCCATGTTTCTGGGGGAGTTAATAGCTGCCGCACAGTATCGGCAGCAGCAGCATCCCTGCCAGTTGCTGCTGCAGGATTTGTCTCTGTGTATAAACCAAAGGTTCTCGTGGGCTTTTCTGATCTGTGTGCGTGCGTTCAAATTCTGGAATATGACATCCAGTTCATATGCTATCCACGTTGCAGGATCTCTTAACTGCTTCCTAAAAGGGAAACAAAAAAATGGCTTTGTTTCCATATTCCTTTCACAGCTAAATCTAGCAGAAATGTAATAGAGCAGGAGCAGGAAAGACAGAGGAGCAGCCACCTCAATTTAGAGACCTTGGCTAAAACAAACCTGAATTTTATTAGGCAGTAACATAATGCTCCAACTTGCTTTCCATGGCACCTCCCTATCTTAACCACCTCTGCCTCTCCTCCCAGAGAGATCCCAGTGCTTTTTCTCCGATGTTCTTCTTTCCCGTGCTCTGTCCCCACGTGGACAGTGCACCTTGCACACAAACTCGGAGGAAGGAGCGATGTCTTTATCCCACCATCTGGAAAGCTTGGAAGCAAAAGCAGCGGTGTCAAGCAGCCGTCATGTTTGGCCCCTCTCTAGCGCTGGATTTTGAATTGTTTATATAAAGCACAAGGAAGCACAATGTCTGGTTTCCAGACCTGGGAAAGGGGAGGCGCAGGAAATTAGGCTGCACAGCAAGTCGTGACGGAGAGCAAATCCAAGTCCTCTGGCTCCCATTTCTGTGCCATAATTACAGTGGCCTTCCCCAGGTTGGCGATGTGGTAAGTTTTTGGAATATTTCACTTCCAGCACAACAAAGCTCTGGCATACAGTGCCCATCAAAATGTATCTGAAGGGGAGGTTAGCATCTCTGTGGCTACATCCACAAAGAGGGATAGAAGTAATTTGAGAATGGGATGAAATTGTACTTTGACAGGGTGCCAGGCTATGGGAGGAGAAGTCATGTAGCCAAGACTGACAAATGTAATCAGGATTCAGTGGCTCAGCTGTTAGGAGACCAAATTTGGAGGACTTTTGCAGGTTGGTGAGCTCTAGAGAATTGAGCCTTTTATAATGAACTGGAATAGCACAAAGCGGGCAAAGCCATGGCTGAGGCTCTCTGGCATGGAATTAAATATTTATTTTTCATAATGGAACAGTTCATTTGAAAGCTTTCAGCAGGAAATTCTGCCTTTTAAAACTCGGCAAGAGCCTTCTTGTTGCATATGAAAAGCAAAATTTCATCTTGAAATTTTTCAAACAGCATTTCAGCCATTTGGTGGAAGTAGTTTGGCTCTGACAGCAGAATTTGGCCCTTGCCAGTGATAAACACAAAGTCAGTCATCAGAGTCAACGATGATAAAGCAACCACGGAGAATTTTTCCCCTTTCAGTATGTGTTAGTGGAATCTTTCTGACAGCTTCACAAATATGTCAAAGGAAAACATTTTAGATCCACATCTGCCTTCTGGAGAAATCTGTAGGAATTAGGATATCTAAAGGAACAAACAAGGCAAACACTTCAGGAAACACCGTTTGCTCAGAGGGACTCAAGGTGGTTTCAGGAAGCAAACATCACTCTTTACTAGCTTGAACCCCTTCAGGATTATATCTCCCAGAGAATTAAAAAAAATGTAGTAGATGGTCTTGCAGGAGCTCTTTGATTTCTCAGAAAACATCTGAGAAACTGTTCTGCATCACAGGTTATTAATATGAGAGATAGGAAACCATAGAGTAAGTGGTAAGTTGGCACAGTCTGCTGGAAATTGGCTAAAGGGCAGGAAACAAAGGGTGGCAGTAAAAAGCTAAAAGGAGATTAATTGGTGAGTGCTGCAGGGAGCGGTGCTGGGACCCACTTTTTATTATTTACATATAAATTGCTTGGAGGGTGGCATTGAAAGATCTCCTCGTTTGCCAGGGAAGCTGCGTCGGATAGCGCTGCCCATAGAAAGGGCCAATACAATTAAGAAAGGCTTTAATTTATGGCAGTAGCTGGGCTGATGCGCAGTGCAGGCGGCCGAATGCAGAATACTGCTCTGGGGCTGGCTTGGCTTCAGTCTTCCCGCGACGGGCTCTTCGGGAGCCGCTCGGATGCCCAGCGGCCTCGTGGCGGTTCTCAAGCCACAGGGACTCATGTCGGCTGCCTCTTGAAAACAAAACTGGCAGAGAGGCCCTAGCGCTTCCACGGAGCTCGCGGGGTCCTTCCCCCGAGCCAGCAGCAGGTTTTGTTGGGTGGGGGGATCCCTTTGAAATGTAAATACAAACCTGACCCACCAGTTCATTTTTTTTCTTGGCCAAAGTGTTCTTCTCTGCACGCCAGAGTGTTCGTAGGTGAGCAGTATTAGAAACCAGTACCTGTGCTGGAGACGTGTTACGTGACAGGCTGCAGGTGCGTGATCAGAGGGAGGTCGTGTGTCACCGGGCTCTGTAGTGGGGTGGACCTGCTGTTAACCGCAGCAGAGCTCCGTAAGTGCCAGTCAGCGTAAAATTTAATTCAGCTCAACTGTTGTGGTCAAGGTGTTTGTGCTACCCAAGTGATGCTCTTCCTTATGGTCGGCTTTTTGTGTTTGCTGGGTGTTAGAGTCCTCTTTAGCGGGATAACAGGTCAGCTGTTCCACATCAAGCAAGACGGCGGTTCGTGGTACACGTGTGGTGAGCGGACTAGGAGCTGTCTAGGGATGTCCTGATGCTCCACAGAGAAGTTGAAGAGGGGGAACACTTGTCACGGCAGTGAAAGAGGGGCTGGCAAGCGCAGGGGTGCTGCTGGCAAGTCTTGCAGCGAGCAGAGCACTCACGGTCCAAGGAGTTTGAGGCCAAGGACGCAAACTCCATGGAGCACCATCGGGACTGGTGCCTGGCTGCTGAAGGAATGAGCCATGGGGGAGGGTTCAGGATTCCCAAAGGACTTGCTAGGAGATTTGTCAGGGCTGCATTGCAAGTTAAGGCAACCCCTACCGGGCAGCCCTTCTCTGCATTAGTGGGGCCGCATTTTGCTTCACGGTGCAGGCGGGTTTGGGCCAGCTCTGTCACAGAGAGAACATTGTTCAAGCCTCCCTATGGTTTCATTTCCTGAAGCAGAGCTGAGGGGAAGAGCGATAGCTGGGAAGGCTGGCCCTGGAGCTTGAGCACGTCCTGCGCATCGGAGGCCGTGAGCTGCTTTCAGCCACACGCAGTTTACACAGTGCTGGGGAACGCCAGGGATCTCTTCCCTGCTTTCCAAAATGGTGGCCTAGCACAATCCTTCGAGTTTTGTGGACGGTAGGTGTTGGCTCTAGGGTGTTACAGGGTGTTTGGGAGTGTGGGGTGGGTGCTCGGTGAGATCTGCTGGTCTGGGCATCTGTTACACGTGCTGGGCAGCCTGCGCATCTCCGAAGTGCTCCGAAGCTCTCCGGTGCTGGAGTCACCGGCCGGCTTTCTGGAGAAACGAGAGTCAGAGCAAAGCTGCCAGCAGGGCAGTGAAGGGTGGAAACGGGCTTGTTTCTGCACCTGGTCAGGGCTTATAATAGACTGACCACCTCTAAATCAACTCATCTGTGTCAGCAGGAGACACCTGCAGTTGTATTCTAGAAATCTGATGAAAGAAAGAAAGAATTTTGGCTTCCCTTAAGTATTGTGCAGATTTGGCTGCTGTCCGAATGTTTTTCTACTGCAAAAAAAAATGCAGTGTAGACAAAGCTTCGTTTCGGTGAGCATCGTGTCATACCTGCTGACCACTGCTTGCCTACAACGATCTTCACTGATGTTGACCCACACTTGTTTTCTGTAACCTTGGCCCTCTTTGGAGGTGCCAAAGCACCTCAACTTTGGTACCAGCCAGGCATCCCTTACTGCTCACCCCACTGCATTTCCCTGCACATCTTCAGACGCCAGATAATTCCCTCCCATGGGCACACCTTTTCGGAAGCGCTTGGCTTACAAGGATTTTCCTTCTAGGAAATTATTACCTTGTTCACCGGTTACCCACACGTACATACTGAAAAAAAGCTTTCATCTTTTAGTAAGCACTTTCTGTGAGTGGGAAAGCTGTGGTAGATGTGTTTTTCCTCCTGCCAGTGTTGGAAGCTTGGTTATTCATATGAGACATGGGCTGCTAAGTGGATACTTGAGCGTATCTACTTGAGCGGATTGAGAGTGGTGCTCTCTGAGATATTTACCTGTACCCGAGAGATGTGAACAAAACACGCAGTGCTTGTTGATTGCTGTGCTGGCCAGCTCGCCCTGGTGATATCTAAGTTGAAACTAATGGCTGCTGTAAGTTCAATTGAATTCTGCGAGATGGGGACTACGACAACTCCTGGAATGGGCTTGAAATGAGATCTGTACTGCATACGGAAATCATTTCTGGAATATCATTTCCACTCAACCTGAATGAGGAGAATATGCTTTAATGAAGAGAATATCTTGCCTTGACTTTAATCCTCTTCAAAGTCCTTGTTCAGCCACTACCTTAGGTAATGAAGTGAGGGTTGTGTTTTACAAAAGACCCGCTGTGCTTCTGAGTGAAGGGCGAACAGCGAGGATTAGCAGCGAGGTCTCGATGACGGTTTCTCCTGTACTGTTTGCAGTCTCATAAAATCATAATTACATTAAAAGGTTCGGGCGTTTAATGCGCATTTCCCGCTCCATGGCTCCTGAGGGGAAGGAGCGCCAAGGCGGGGGAGGACAGCGCTCAGCTTCCAGCCATGCCTGGTGGCGCTTCTCCGTACTGCACTTGTTGCAATGTGGCAACCATGTAAATGCTTAATAATTAGATTAGACTGGTGGTTAGATGCCGGTGAGCACAACCCAAAGAGGCTCCACACTTGACTTGGGGACTGAAGGAGCCGGCGGTTTCTCTGCTGAAAGATGGCGTGTGCGGGAGGAAGAAATCTGTCCAAACCAGGGCTCATTTTAAAATGCTTACGATGACCTTTGCTCTTCTTGAGGCTTGAGGAATGACCTCCCAGCACCTTTGTGCCTGCCCCCCTAGTCCAGCCTTTAGCCATCCTGATGTGGTGGGCTGGGGAGGTCTTCTAAAGGCAGGGTTGCAGAGAAGTCATTTTTGTGATCTTGAGTTGGTCCCTGCGCACTGCAATCCTTACAGGTACACATAAGTGACAAAGTAAACAATTCTTCCTGATTTTGTGGAACTACTCACTTGATCAGACATAATACATAAGTACAGGGTCTGCATCAGGTCTGGAAAAGTAAATGAGATACTGGCTGTTATATCATTACAGAGCACATCCAATTTATTTGCCATGGTTAGTAGGATCTGGACAAATAGTAAAAACAATTATTTGTGAATATTTCATTTAAAAATATCGAAGAGTCATCAAATAAATAATTCAGCTTCCATTTGACTAGCCCTGCCAATGATAGGGAAGAGCTTCACACGCGCCAGCAGGCCTGGGGTCGGGGGGAGTTGCCTTGGTGGTCGCAGAGAGCAGCCAGCGCGATGCCCTGCAGCTGCTCCCAGGAGCGCTGGAGTGCCCCGGCCGAGGTGAGCGCGCGAGCGCCGGTGCTGACGGGTCCCCTGGCCCCTGCCGAGCCTCGTCCAGCCCAAGCATAAAGTGGAGACCGACCCCGAGGTATTTCAAGTTTGAACTTGGAGCCAAACTCAGCAGCTTGTCACAAACACGTTTGGTGGTTCCCATCTTCATGGATGCCTCTTGTTTTTTGGTTTCAGGTGAGAGTCTATGACCTTCTGCAGTATGAGCATGGGCCAGATGATGTTCTCATCCTAGCTACTGATGGACTCTGGGATGTGCTGTTAAATGAAGAAGTGGCAGAAGCTGTCACTAATTTTCTACCAAACTGTGACCCTGATGATCCCCACAGGTTTGTGCTTTTCCTTGACGTTTCTAGCTCTCCATGAAAGTGAGAGTGCTTTTTGATAATGTATTTTTGTAGAAGGAACTATGACAAGAAAAACAGTAAATAGACAGCACTTAAGAAGATGTTTCTGTAACTTGGATGGAGCCTCTAAAGCAAAGGGTTGCTATGTTTTTTATCAGGATTGCCCACATAATAGAAGAAAAGTTGGGTGTCACAGCATCTCTGCACGGGGTCTATTTTGTTTGCTGTACAAGGTCACATGGGAACTGTAGGAGGATGAAGCCTTAAAAGAGCATGACAGCAGGTCTCTCTCTGCAGCAGTCACAGGTTTCCACTTAACTCTCCTCTGGATAGTCATTTTACACTAAGGATTTTTTCATTTCTAGGTTAATATCAGCATGTCTCTGTGTATGTGTGTGTATGCGGTACACAGTGTGGTTCCCACACGTTTCTGATCATGCTGTGACCTTTAAAACCATCTTCAGAAGTGAGTGCCCAGTGCCTACCAGCAACAGAACAGATTCAGTGACAAATTAGATGGAAGGTTTGGTGGTTTTTCACACACACATTACATGGGAAGTTTATTTCTGTTTCATTTAGTTTGATTCTGTTTCATTTCACAGTTGTATCCTAAGTAATTATCATCATTCTCCTCTCTTTAGTTCTTATTTGGTGAGAGTTTTCCTCTTTTGTTGAGTGAACAAAAGTTCCCCAAGGACTAAATAGAGCAGCATCTTTCTTGGTTGAGAAGATCAGCCTGCCCACTGCTGTATTTCGTGTCCCTGTGAAGTAAAGCATTACACTGGAGATCAGTAGGCCCTCCCTTGTAAAGGGAGGGCTGTGCAAGTGGAAATAGTGTTATCCTTCTCCAGAGACTTCCCTTTGGAAAGCCACGTATCTGCTGCTCCTGAGCGCAGGCTCCTGCCTCCTTTGCTGGGAGCAGAGAAAGGAGCTTTTCGGGCAGCCTCAGTTGGCCTGGGAAAGCAGAGCTTAGAAACAAGCCCTGGGGCACCTCAGCAGCCGAGTGAAGCACCCAGGGCTGTGTGGGAGCTCAAGCTGCGCTTGTGTAGATGTGGTAGCTCCTGAGGGTGAGAGGGAAACCAGTCCCCAAGTGCTTGTGTGCTTAATGTTTGTGAGTGGCTGTTTTCTTGGGGTCAGCCCCGTTCTCCATCAGCAAGCAAGGAAGATAACAGCAGGGAAAGGCACCATGACAGCCACTACAAAGTGAATTGCAAGCAGTATTTTCTTATCCTGACACTCAGAAACATTTTGCTCAAGTGCCCCATTGTCAGGTGAATGGAGGGTTAATGTGAAGCTGGAACTGCAATTTTTTGACCTTCCCAACCTCCTTGCACTGCAGAGGACATGTGGTGTAACTGACAGCTGGGGCCATCTCTCCTTCAGCCAGACGTGGAAGTTTCTCTGCCTCCTCTCTGGGAGGAGGTCAGACATGGTTGGTGAGGGCCATCTCAGCACTGTACTATGTCGACAGGGTGGCCATAACCCACACCACCTACTTTCCATATCCCATGAAAATATTCAACATTTTGGTCTGAATAGATTTTGTTCTGACTTCTGCTCCCCTGAATCTCTTACTGCAAAGGTACCTGGTGAATCCAGTATCTCTGTCCTGTCTCCATTCTCTCCTATGAGTTGGGAAAGGTTCCCAACTTCCTCCCGCCTGTCTTACCCGTTAGGTGCTAATGCTGTCCGGGTGCGCGTGTCCGTCTAGTTACAGCCATAGCCACACACCCCTTCTCTCATAGCCCACGTGGAGCAAGTAGCCATCAAAAGGGCTTTCACTGTTCAGTCATTCCAAAGTTGGTGATAAACGACACATCTGTTGTAGTAGGACGGGGGTTCTTTCTGCTTGGCCCGTGAGGTAAGTGATTTCTATGAATATTTTACAATGGGCAAAAAAATAAAGACAGTTTTTGTTTGCTTTAGATTTATTTGTGCTGTCTTACTGTCTAATCCCCCAGTAATTGTGAGGGATTAGTCCCTGTTTGTACCAGCATGGGTCCAGAATTGGCGCTGCTGGAGGATGAGGTAGAACAAACACGTTTATTAGTGTTTGACCTAGTGGTCTAGGAATGGACATCTGAATTGGAAATTAATTTGTTCTTTTGAGTAACTTTGTACCAGGTCATTTAGAGACTTACAAATAGCGTTGGCAAGATATTTCTCATGCCAGCTTGCAAGAGGTAATTAGAACAGTCTCTTGTGCAGTTCGCAATGATATTTATGAAAATTACCTTTGTGGAATTGCTCTTGCTGCTTTGTTATAAAGAACATTTAAAGGGTTTAAAGTACTGTGTGAGAGGTTTTACGTAATTGCTTCACGTAATTGCTTCACAGTGGTTCAAGTGAGGTATAACTAATGAATTTACAGCAGCAGAGCAGCTCAGATTGTGGAGCAGGGTTCAATCCTTTCACTAGCTGGTGACAGGAAAGATCCTATTTGCAATATTAGCAGTGTATTATGTTTAAAGGAAATGTTATCCCACAAAATGTCAATTTCCATAATGGGTGTGGTGACATGCTTTGGGGAGATGATTCACTGGAAACGTGGAATTTCTAGGGATGTAGAAAAATTGACAGGAGGTAAGAGATTTGTCCCTTGGGTTTGTACTGTGTTCTTCTGAAGAACTTACCTGTTGCAGCAGACCATGAATCCATCTCACACAGTAACCTCCTCATGCCCTGAGAGCAGTATATATTACAAAAAAAAAAAGAGAGATTTTGGATATTTTAGGCATCAGAGTAATTAGTTATTATGTTAGGTAATTAACTCTTTGAGGGAGCAACTTCTTACCCTTTTGTATTAGAAGTCATTCTATAGTGTGATGAACAAGATCTTATAGGCCCCTGGAAGCTCTTGGGACTCTTTCCTCTTGCTATGTCCTGTCAGGACTGGGAGTGTTTGCTACCCACAGAAAAACGTTGAATCCTGTCATGTGTAGCATGTGCATGGGCATCTCCAAGGGCAAGAAAGCAAAGTTAGATCTGCCTTGGCCCAGCCCTGCAGAGCTACCCCGGGCGTTCGGGTGACAGTTGATGAGAACAGGTCAGCTCTGCACCTGAGAGGATGTTACGTTGCTGCTGCCTTCACCTGTTCCTTTTCTGTAGCTTTAACTTGCTGTTTTTCCTGTACATTTCACATTCTCTCTATGAGGGAATTTCTAATTTATTAAAGACTTTTCTTTTTTTAACGCTGTCCTCTGCAAACACTAAGCAGCAAAGCCTTTACACAATAAAGGGCAATACTTATTCCTTTCCGCTCTTCAGATGTGGGGAGCTGTTCTTAATTGGAAAAAGGAGGAAGGGAAATTTTCTCTTTTCCGAGAATAATGGGTGATTTCTTCTCTTAAATTCTGACAATAGCTGAGAAATCCTTGGAAAAAAAAAAGATGTCCTTAGCCAAAATTCTCTCAACATCAGACACACTGTGAATAAATATTCTAGTTTCTTGCCCGCTTTGCAGGGTCCTTCTGTTCTTTAGTCCAGCATCTGATTTGGGGATTTGGAAACTGAAGGATGCAAGTGTGTATGCATTTCTGTTTGGAGGTTCTTCCACACTTAGAAAATAATGTTTCATACTGTATTTTAGGACAGTACAGTTAGTGCTTCTTCTTATGTCCTGCTCTTACACCTCAAGGTCTGTGGGACCAAACACCAGTGCAGAGGGTGTGCAAGCGTGCGCCCATGGTCGTGTCTGGTGCAAAAGGGCTGTTGGACCCTTCTCTTACCAATATAAGTAAATCTTGTGTCAAAACATGCGGCCTGGAAATTTCCCCACTTTCTCAGTACCTTTGGGAGGAAGGATGTGCTACTTTTGTAGAGCATCATGTGCATTTAACATCAAAGCTTACACATAGTAAAATATTGTTTGGCTTACTTGCAAATAGCACATAAAAACACATTGTTATTTTCTCCTGTTATCCCCAGAGAGTGAAAAGTCTCTCTTTAAATAAATTACTATTGAATAGTTCATTCTCCGATTAAAATTTCTGGGTTTAGAACAATCTTGGGTACTCAGTAAACCCTTTGTCTTCTCTGCTTCTGATCAGCGGAGTTAGACTGTCCTTTCTTCTTAGTTCAGACCTGGACAGACCATTTCTGGCCAGAGAATCTCCCCTAGAAAAGAGGATCCCAAAATGCAGAGCCTTCGTGTCCTTCTTGTCCTCTGTTAATTACCAAGGGGACCTTGCCGGCTCTTTGCATGTGTGTTTGGCTCTGTAGAGCCCTGCATCGCTGTAGAGATTGATGTTTAAGGTTTAAATAAAGCACACGCAGGCACAATATTTTTCTGTGTCAATCTTTTAAATGTTAATTTTTGATGGGCAAGTTATAGAAAGGCTTGCCTCCACCCAACCAAATTCAAAAGAACTCAGCCAGGTGTTGAGCTGATGAGGAAAAAACGCTTGGTAGGCGTCATTTATCCATAATGAGGTCGTTCTTTTTCTGAGCAAATTTCTAGATTTGTGCCGATGTAGTAGGCGCAGGAAAAGCGATAAGGGGGAACATTTTTGGTCAATGCTGCATTGGGATCGGAAGGAGTATTGAATAAGGCCTCACGCAGAAACGGCCCAGCTTGCCGGGCCCCGCGGAGGGCAGAGCGCGCTCTGCGCCCGCCGGCGCCGCTGCCGCCCCAGCAGCGCCTGCGGGTCCTGGGGACAGAAAGCAGCTCGTACGCACAGTGCCCGTCGGCCCCCCACTCTGTGCGAGTTGCGAAGCATCGTGAAACTGCTGGTGAGTATTCCATTAAAGTAAGCGCTTGACAACTCGCAGTCACAGCATTTCCGTTGAACTCATAGACCTGAAAAGACTGTGGGCTTTGTGAATCCGGTTATATTTCATTTTCCAGTTCCAGAGTAAGAGATTTAAAAAATTGTTCTTACATTCAAGGCAATCAGACAATACAGCTACTTGGTTTAAAATGCAGTTTGGATTTGATTTTTAGCTTTATCCGTGGTTCTCAAATCATCTCCTTTGCAGTAGTTTGTCTCTGGAATGAGCAGAGCCGCGTTTACTTCCCCTCAGGAGGTGTTCTGGTCCGCGAAGGTGCTGCTTCCAACAGCAAGCAGCTCTGTTCCGGGTTCTCCGGGAGGGCGGTGTGCGCGTCTCGTTTCCTTTCAGGCTTTTATTTTCTCTGACAGCCGAACTCGCGGAGCTTCAGCGCTTCCTGGAAGCGGCGAGCAGCTGCCGCTCTGCGC
>VZSV01000004.1:6453229-6469500 GCA_013398735.1 Nothocercus julius
GCGGGCACCGGGAAGCGGTGCCGGGAGGAGCAGACCCGCGCGTGAGCAGCTCTGTCGCTTCCTGTGAAAATAAACGCTAATAGCGATTAAGGGAAAGGAGCAGGAAATTAATAGGGCAGTAAAGATTTTTCCAAATTGGTCACAAACGGTTGCTTTATCCCCCGAATAGCTCAGCTGCCGACGATTCTCTCATCCCTTTGTCCCCCCTATCTCTTCCAATAATCATCCTCCTTCATGCAAATACAGAGGGCAAGGGGGGAACAGCGCAGGGTTCGAATGGAAGCAGCCTCTCTCATCAGCATGGTAATTTTGCTGCCTGGCTCGAAGCCAAGCGCTCACTGCAGCCACTAGCTGCCATTCCAGCGTGAGTGAAAGGCTCTTTAATAAGAGCGTAAATAAAAGCCAGGCTGAGAAATGAGTTTTCCATCCCAGCAATCGCTGGCCTAACCTCTGCTGTAAATAGTCTCCCCGAGCGGCGCAGATGGAGAAGCAGCACCTGGGGATCAAGGCAATCTCCGCGCTGCGCCGTTCAAACAGCTGGGCACCACTGAAACGGGAATCAGCCGGGTGGGCGGAGGGCTGGCCTTTTGAGCATTAGGGGAAAAAAGGGGAGAACGAGTGACTCAGGCATGTTTCCCCTTTAAAGGAGGAGTGGAGTGCGGGGGGAAGAACTTTTGACATGATCTGGTGGGAGGTGCTGTTCACCACAGCTGTTAGATTAATTTAACCATGAGAATTTCCCACAAGGCGCTGTGAAAACAGAGCCCTAATTTATGATCATTGATTTAACAGCTTGAAAGTGATTTATCTGACCTCAGTAAAGATAGCGGAGACACCGGGAGAATGACCGGCTGTTCTGGGCTTTGTGTGTTTGGGATTGGCCTTATTAATTTGGAGCAGAAGGGGCTGGCACAGCGTCTCAGGGAGGCAGTCAAAGACAGTTGGCGACTGAACCATTTTAAATACTTCTATCTATCTATCTATCTATCTATCTATCTATCTATCTATCTATCTATCTATCTATTTTTGAAGCATTACTAATGCCGCTAAGTACTAAGAATTCATTCTGCATGGACAAGCTCCTCATTAGTTAGGAAATAGTAAAGCTTCATTTGGACCTGTACATAAACTGACGCCTGGTCTTGGATTTGTAAGCTGTTGGCATATATATATATATACATATATTTTTTTCTCTCCTCGCTGTTGGTGGGAATCTAAAGCAGACTGTGAAACAGCATGAGTTAATAAGCATTACTGTGAACACGAAATAGCTTCCGGAGAGATAACGGAGGTTGGCACGAGAGACTGCTGCCTCTTGCCCTTTTTAAGGGTAGGTTGCAGAAACACCTAAATGCTTTATATATTTTACCGCTTTTAGCATTCACTCTTCTTTGTAGAAGTTATGGAGTGTATCTATTGGCTTGTAACTATATCTAGCTTTTGTTTCAGAAGAACGTTCTTTTGGTAAAACGAGCACAGCATCCACTACTGAAATGTCACCACAGAGCGATGCAATTTTGGTGCACAAATAAGACACGACAGGATGGAAGACAAAGGGAAAGGTGAGTGCTCTCTCTAGAGGGAAAAAAAAACCCAAAATGTATGTTTTTAAGAAAAGCATGAAATGAAACATAGATGCCTTGGAAGTTTACTTACACCAGAAAAATCTGTGTTCAGCAAGCCTGTCCACACGAGCGCACACGTACAGGCGGAGCCAAGATCATTTCTCGTGTTTAGGGCTCTAACCGGGAAAACCCACCGGGAGCAGCTGCGGGCCGGTTCATCCCGGCACCCGGCCTGGCATGCGGCTGGGTCGCATGGCACCGACGGGGCAGGTCTTGCATTTCCTCCAGGGCTGGCTGTGCCCGGCTTCCAAGCAGCCCTGCGAGGGCCCCGCCGCCTCTCGAGGCTGGGATTCGCTGCGTCGCCGCCCGGTGAGACGCCTTCCCGCCCGGAAGGCGGGCCGGCCACTGCATCGCCACGCGGCAAGGGCAAAAAGCAGGAAGCAGTATTCCAACCCTCCAGAATATGAAACAACAACAGTTATCCTGAACATTGAAAAGATGATGTAAGACAATACAATAAGTTAGCAAATATGCAGAAAGCTCAAATAATCTCACCCGCGTTGTCAAGAGAACGAAGAACAAATGTGTACACGACTATCACTAAGAAAGTTGGGAGGCCTGTGATAACCACAAGAATAACCCCCAAACCCGTAAGAATAACAAAGCTGATGCCCACATTACATACCTGCACAGCAGGGAATGACAGTGCCATAGGGAGTAACTTCCCCAGTTATCCAGGGGGGAGCAGTGCACGGGAAAGCTGCTCCCGTCTCCATCCGCAGGGCTCCTGCCTGCCTCCCTAATGTCCTGTGTGCCACTGAACTGGACCTGAAGAGGTGCCAACTGTATTTGTCCTTCTGTAAGGGACACGCTTGGGCCGGCTCCCTCCCAGCACCTTAAGGAGACGTACGGAGAGTCACCAGGAGCTGACACGCGCAGAACGCCACACGACACGGCGGGGGGAAAAGGGAGCTGTTGCAAGGCAGGATCAAGCTAAATACTCGGAGCAAATTGAGATAAATATTTAAGGCGTGCAATGGAAGGGGACTCTTGGAAACCTAGGCATTATGCTCTGCTACTCTGCAACTGCCTCACATAAGCCTTCTCATGAGGTTGCAAAATGTCCTCTTTTGTTTTTTTCCTAATCCCCAAAGTCCACCTAGGATGACTATTACTCTAACAGCACTGCCTCTCTTTCTCCATGTCATAGCCCGCAATTAATGTATCCTATGCCCTTTACCTTATACTGCCCATCTGTTTATAGAGGTATGGACTATTAGTAAATACAGCTCTAGCTCGTATTAACTGTCTCCCCCCCGCCCCGATAGGGGCTTAAGTTGAATGTCAGTGGGTAGCCAGAACACAAACACATCCCCTACGGAATCACTAAGAACTTGTCGGTCTCCTTCCCAGCACCACCACTTTGAGTCACCTGCGACACACGGTGCCTCTGCCTGTGCTTCGTCGCGCGCGGGAGAGCTCCCCCGGGCTTCCTGGGAAACCTCTGCAGCTGCATCGCTCCAGTCCGCAGGGTCCAATCTTACTGCTTTGATCCTCGTGAACACACTTTTGGGTCTGATCTCATGCCAGCCTGTCCATTTGGCTTCAGAAGGAAGTTCCAGTTAGGCACATGATACTCTTCTGATGCTAATTGTATCTTCCCTGGATTTCCCATCTTTTCTTTCTTCTGTCCAATAAATCATTCCGTCTCCCGGCTGGTCCCTTCCATAGCCTGTCATGTTCACCCTCCTTGGGCTCCAAACCGCTGCCGTCCTAATTTTTTTTTTCCTTTCTGCTGATACTGCTGCTTCTCTTCCACCTACCTGTTACTCCATTTTCTGCCTTCTTTCTCTCTTTTCTAATCCTTCAGGAAAGGAAACTCATTCCCCAACTTTATTTTTGCTTCCCTAGCTAGTCTTGTCCATGCGAATTGTGCACCAATTACTCAAAAGCTTTGAATATCACTTTCTGTATTTGCTCACCTTTATTCCAAGTGTTCTCTTTTGGTACAGGCCTGCAAATATTGTCACCCATCTAATCCTCCTTCACTCCATTTTGCTATTTTTTTTTTTTTTGAATCCATATGTTTTTGGCACAAACTGTAAAATTCATCTTCTTAGGGATGTGTTTATAGAGAAGTAAGGAAATAGCAACATTTAAGTGGGATTATCTAGTATTACTTCTACATAATCACTATTAGGTGAGGTCAGAGAGATTTAGAAAATGGCAGCTACATGAACTACTTCAATATCTAAGTGTACAAGGGCTTGTAATTCAGTATTTCTAATGAAATACTGAGCTTAGTGCCAGAAAAATGTCAGTAAACAATTTCAAGCACCAAGAGGATGATAATTAAGTAGCAGTCAACTTGGTCATCAGAAACCAAGTGGAACTCCCTAAACTTGCTTTGTTTGGTAAGAAAATAATCTTAAGAGACGAGATGGACTGCTTATAGTATTAGCTGGAAGAAGATGTAGAAATGTGTTCTACCAGAATCCATTCCTGAAACAGATCACTCTAAGTCTTCACTAACATTTGCAGGATGGCATAGGGAGAATATTGGAATTGCCTAAAATAAAAAATACCACAAATCCATTCACTGCAAAATTCAATTTGATATCATCTTGATAAAGTCACCTGAGCACCATGAGAGATGTAAAGCACTACAGTATGAACGAATAATCAAATTCAGAAAAGGGGGAAGGGGTTAATAGTAACACTGAATTAGGAGATGTATTTTACATTCATTACATAATAAGGTAAAGCTGTTCCAACAAAAATAAGAAATATGTATTTTATGCAAGACAAATGAGGTCATTAGTTTATGTTTGAAATGGGTCTGATTTCAGCCACAGACTTAAGATTCTCTCTAGAGCAGTACAGTTTTGAAAAACGTAATGAAAATGGTCACATGGGAATGGTCAAAATTAGAAAAAAAAAAAAAAGGAAAATAAGATCCATCAGGCAAAGCTGCGAAAATGTGCTTGAATAGATGATTCATGCTAAGAAAAGCATTTTCCGAGTGTATATAAAGATCTATCCTTATTTTAATATTTTTCTTCTTCTAATGGCATAATCACTTGAAGAAGGTACTTTGTAAGTTACTTTATAAATAAAAAATGCAGCAAAAAAATGAAACTCAAGAAAAAGGTGAAGTTATTGTTGAAGAAAAATATACTTTCATCTGATGTTTGTGCAATTAATAAAGACTTGCTTACATACATAGTTCTTGATATAAAAAGCAGTATGTTCTTACATGGAGTAGTATTTATTCATTACCAAGACAATGTAAGAACTCAGTTTTCTATCATTTGCAAGCAACATAAGTGCAAAGATTTGCAGCACATCCTGCAGACTGCCACATTCAGGCCTTACTGGACAAACAGGAGTGAGAGGGAATTAATTGCACATGTTGCTTTTCTAGCAGTTCTTTCTTTTATTTCTGCAGTGACGTGCACATCTCAGCTATGATGGGAGACAGAGAGGAGGGCCCTTTTTCATTCCTTTACGCCTTTTTCCCGTAGGGAGTGTTTAAGACATGAGCACTTGCTGCAGAAATACCAAGGCAGCTGAGCAAGCTGTGTTATGCAGCAGAGCATCCAAGCTACAAAGAGGAGCCTCCATTTCAGGGTCAGGTTCAGTATCAGGATTGTTTTAAACAGTACACTTAGGGCCCCAGTCTGTGCTGTTGGTGACAATAACGTGGCAGGTGGCAGCAGACTCCTGCAGAGCCTCTTTACACTATCAGTACAGAAAGGCAGTTGTTTCTGCCATAGCTTCATGCTACATCTCCCCAACACCCAGGCTCATCTGTGTCCAGCCCGGTCTGAGTCTTAGTGACTCCCCAAGTGCACTTAGGGCAGCTGAATAAATCTGGATCTGCATTTCCTGAGTAATGCTGCAAATGGAGCCTCTCAAGTGTTAACGAGGCAGACATCGCACTTAGCTGGTTGTGCCACGAAGGCCCGTCCTTGGAGAAGAAGAGCCATTTCCCACAAGTCACTTCAGAGGACAAGCTGTTGGCACATACACAGATGCTTAGAAATAAATATATCATTCCTGTAGAAAAGAATGAGGATCTAAGGAAAATAGCCCTTGTCACAGCCTTTCTGGCATTTTTTGTGAGAAGCAGACCGCAAGTGAGATTCTGATCTAAATGTTTAGCTTAAGTGATGGTCTCTTCCCTTAGCAGCAACTCAGATGCTTCTTTGAATGGTGCAAATGCTCTGCATTAATTTGAGGGGCAGTATACAGAAGCAGATCCAAGCTTCCAAGTTGCCTTCCATAGGACTTCCTTACAGAAAGGATTTGCATCAAATATATTGTTGAATGAAGGATATATCTAATACTTTCAGTAATTAGGAAAGCAAAGTCTGCCGCAACTGGAGGAAAACAAAGATGATTAAGACAAACCTTCCTTTCACAGATAATGTGGCTACTTTTTAAGCAAAGTTTTATAAAAAATTAAAGACCTCAAATCCTTGCAGTAGCAATACTTGAATAAGCGCCCAAGCAGACACAATGTGCTATCCGCAATCCAAGTCAACAATGTTCATTAAACTTGGTTGATAAAATGGTGAAGGCCAAGGAATCTCTCTCTGTGTCTGTACAGCCATGCCAAAGCGCTAAGATAACTTCAGAAAACTACCAAACCACTTTGCCAGAGCAGTCCTGCTGCCTGCCAACTGATTTTTTTTCTACAGCATACTGAATCCACATTTATAAGAAATGAGTGTTTTCAAATTCTGATTCAAACATCAACCAGAAATCAAAATACACTAGTATTGGTCACTGGGAGCTTAAAAATATATGTACACACACATATGTATATAATATATAAATAAAGATTACAGTTCAACTAGCGGCCAAAGTCCAGGGAGAAAGAGCAGCTATTATTGCTGGAGCAGAAACACACAGAATGTCCCTGCCTGTGCAGCTTGCGATGGGCAGAAGGTGCTGCAGCTGGAAGAGCAGAAGAGCAGAGGAGCCTGTGTCCTGGGAGGCAGAGCTACGCCTGGATGGCGGTGCCAGTGGGAGGGCAGAAGGCTGCCCAGGTAAAGGGAAGGAAGACAGGACCCAAAAGGGGATCTGGTGATTAGGCTGCTCCAGACATATTCCATGACCAATGTACTAGTCACGTACATGGAGATGAGCATCGGAAGTGTCATCTAGCAACAACTCATTAGAGTCCCAGAAAGAAGCAACTAGTTCTAAACTATGAAAGACTCCATCCAAAGGACATAATGGACAACAGAGTCCATTCCAGCGGGCAAAGAAGCCAAAAGTGGGCCTGTGCCTTGGGAACCAGGATCGGGAACATAAACTCAGCATAATTTCTAGGAAGCAAAGTCAGCAGGATACAAAGTCAAGGACACACTAGTGAGAAGCATGCAAAAATCTATTACATAGAAAAAAAAAATGTATCTTTCTGTATTGTAACAATATATTATCCATGAGTTTTTCTTGAACCACAAGAAGAGTCCAAGAAAAACAGTGACTTTGAATTTTCAATTAACAGCCATAGATTCTGAAGATTTTTGCACTACAGAAGAGAAGACCATTGCCATGGCTGTATCCTTCGGACTTAGCAGAGCTGAGGAATTTCAGAACAGTAAGGACAGCAGGACTACTGATTCCTAAGCATGAAGACTGTGAGGGAACTTTTTGCTAAGACACCCACAAGGAAAGGTCTGGTATCCAAAGCCCCAAGTAAAAAGGTGCAGACCATTGATGACCAGGTTTTAAACTTCTCTTAGAAATCATTGCCAAACCTTAGCCATGGAGTAGATATGGAGTTTGATACTGAAAACGTGCACTCCCAGGTATAGCTTCAGGCTTAACAGTATCAGTGTCATCCATCATTCAATACAACAGCCATGTAATTTTTCGTGTATCTGAACTAATGTATGTTGTTTAAAGAGAAAGCTTTAAGACTTTTAGCATGTTTCAGTTCTGCCATCTTTCACAGTCAACTTCTCAAATGTTTAATTACTCCTAAGTGTAGAAATTCATGATATAAGACAACACTTAATCTTCTGTGCCTCTGTGTAAGATTAAGGGTGTCCACAATCAGGTTACTTTGCCACATGTTAAGTGCTATGTCACTTCCCATCTTTTTCTTTGATCAGCTGAATACATATGGTTTGTATGTTGAGACTTTTTTCAGGAACCTGCCTTCTCTGAATTCTCCTCAACAGTGCCATTTTCTTCTTGAATTAAAAACACCACTTTCTGTGTGCAATAATCAAGTAGTGTATGAAGGAAAGATCACTTTCTAATTTCAGGCTTATTTCTGTATAAAGAAGCACTGAAGCTAAAGTTCACCACAAGTTACTTACCTATGATGACACTAGCCCCATTTCTGAATCTTAATGAAACATAGTTTCCCTGATGTACTAATACTGCTGGTATACATGAACCAAGACAGTCAAAGTGTCAACATGAGGCTGCCTTGTACAGTATTAAACAGCAAAGTTATGAGTCCAACAATCTCATTATCTTCTGCTTAATCTGGTTAACTCTGTTACAGTCAATGATACTAGAAAGGTATCGGTCTCTTATAAAGGAAGGGAGAGGAGAGACACCCTCATACCCTCATCATACCCTTCAAATGATTTACCTGTGTAACCTAAGGATTCATTGTATCCCTTTCCTTATGTTTTAGATACTTAAAATACAGAATGCAAAACATAACCATTTTTACAATCTTGAAAAAACAAAACATTGTTAAAAGGGAGGCACAAACATAACAAGATAGAAAGGGAGAAAAAGAATCCAAACCCTGAACAGCTAAGAAAATGCCACTCTGACACTGCTAGTTCCTCCATGCTCACTACTAATGAGAAAGACACGTGTCACCTTTCAGTCACCTCAAGCTCTGGCAGAATTCGTGTCACATCAGAGACACTACTTTTAACCTGGTTACAGCGCCACAGAAGACAGGCTTTGGCTGGTTAAACAAGGCTTTATTAAACCCAAACCAGAAAAGCTAGAAAAGAAAGGAGGAGAAAACTGAGGCAAAAGTGGCAACCCCGAGCAGCCACGGCTGGTGCTGCGGGTGGTGGCTGGCACCAGAGCCCGTCTGCAACGGCAGCATCGTCACCGTCTGCCTGCCTGCGTTTTTTCTGGGCACGTTATCACTCTGATGAATCAGGGTAGACCCGAGAGGACTGTGAGTGTGGTGACCATACAGGTGCAGCTTATACCTGCAGGTCAACACACTTATTCTACTCAAGGCTGAATCCCAACGAAGATGTTGAGAGGAGAAACCCCCTTATTTCACCACTTAGGCGTAGCTTGGAAAACGCCAGCTCCATTATATAGTTTTCCTGTCAGACACCCATATTATCCATCAAATATAATCTCACCATGCTCTTTAAACCAGCAGGAGTTTTTGACTGAATTATTTTTTTTTTCCTGACGTTTACAAATAATTTTATATAACAGACTAAGAGTTGCCATCTGTTACCTCAAACCACTTTTAGGTCTTTACACAACTCATCCTGTGGATATAGCCTACTTTTTTGCTACTAGATATGCTACTTTGCACTTGACAGTATTAAAGTATGTTGACCAGTGACTAATGAGACATTTTGGATTGCTCTGTAAATGTTTCACATTTACTGTCCTACCAATCACTGTGTCCTATCAAATCACTGCAGCTAAGGATGTTATTTTACCTTCTAGACTCTGGAGAGCTGGTTTAATACTGCCATCTGTATACAGATTGCAAATTTTGGCCATGGCACCAGGGCAGAAATAGCCTTCTACACCGTTCAGTTCTAATAGTTGACTCCCTCTGCCCCTTCCGACTCCTCTGAAGACAGGCCAGACTGCTCCAAAGCTGCTTGCAAGCCCTCTTCCCAACACAAGTCAACAGGAGGCTGGGGGGGATACTGCAAGGACCTCGGTATTACCAGAAAGGGAGGCTGGGGTAGGCACTACGTCCAAACCCGGCACGAGCTGACGCCAGCGCACGGCCAGCCTTGCACATGAGCATCATGGCCAGCTGAGCCACGTGCACCAGGGCCTCCTGAAGCAGAAGACCCTCACGGCACCCAGGCTGTTCGATGCCGTCCCTGACTCCAGCTCACGCAGCTGCAGCTCACGTGGTGACCGGGGGGTTGTCAGAGTCAGATGAGTCCTCACCCACCCAGTATCACACTGTCCCAGCAGCAGGGAGGTAGGTGGCTCATGCCTGGGGAAGGGAGCGGAGCAGAACATATTGCATTAATATTTAAGAGCTTTTGGTCCCTCTAGAGCCTGCAGTGATCATTTTGTTTGAGTTTTAATTAGTAGCACAATCTACTTTATTTTAGCCTTGCATCTTGTTGCCTCATTAGACCATTTCCACTTCTCAAATGTTAAAAAAAAATGTACAGCTGAAGCACTTGCTTCTTATGCCATCCTTTTTCTTTTGTGCTCTAGCCTCTAAGCATGTATGCAAGCATGTAGCATGGGCACAGCATAGACAACCTGTGATGCCAGGGTCTATCACAACTAGACAGAAACCTTTCAAGAGCTCACGGTGGAACAACTAGGTGATGAGGGATGGAAGGAACTCAATGGTCATGGGAAAGAAGGGCAGTGTGGTTGCCACATCTGTGAGCACTTGGTGAGTACAGCAGTGCTGGCTCTCACACTGTACATGTATATGCAGTGTTTCAGACTTACCTTACATTTAGCACTGTAGCAAACATGAGGTTCTATGTAAGTAATCTGCAGTGTCCGTTTCTGACAGAAGCATTTCTGTCGCCTGCACTCAAGTTTTGCAGTATGAGAGGCTACAATGATACTGATGGCAGCAGCAGCGAGCCTAGCTCAAGGGGTTACTATACTAGACCTGTTGGCTACAGGATCTCAGCATCTGAGTCGGTCTTAAGTATTGTATTTATCTATGTCAAAACCAGGTCTCGATGAGGGATAAACTGTAGTTTGACCTCAACCTCTAAGTAGGTACAGACAACCTTCCAGGATGGAAAGCTTTAGAAAACTAGGATGACAGAACATCTAAGATACAAAGCTCAAGCAGATTGCTGTAGATGACCTTGTTCCAACCCACAAAGCATATATGGCCTTGAGGTAGGCCTTGCTAGAAGCAAGCAGCAAGAACTAGATGCTACATAGCAGTGAACCGACTTTGCAGGAGATGCTGAAGGGCTGTGACTTATATAAGATCTTCATATAAATTAGGCTTAGTAGGGTAGTCCTTAGGTATGCGACAGATGAATAATCCCCGCACTACAGCTGTCAGCAGGGCCAAGAAATTCAGGAATCGCTTTCCTACAGTAAAGCACAGCTGCTCACTTGCAGCGCAGAGGAGACCTCGTCATCTGGAAGAAGCCCAGGGCTTCAGCTCCATGAACAGGGGCCCGTCAGCACAATTCAGCCTGACCGTACAGACACAGCACTCACACCGGACGGCACTTTGGCCCTGCATCTCTCTCAGTTTCTAATATATGTGCTCAATTTAGGAAGCACAAGCAGAATGCACGTCAGTACACGTCTACTTCCCGGGCAGCATCTTCCTCCAGGCATAACAGAGAGCTCAGTTGTGCAAGTTGAGCTACAAGCACATCCAAGAACCTTTCAAGGACGCATGGAGCAGTGGGCTCCATCCCCTCCATGTGGGGGGGACAAAAGAATGGAGCCATGTGGTGGCCAACTTTCCTACTCATTTACTACGTATTAGCAGCTCATTCACACAGCAGCAAATTTTCCAGATTATGACAGTCCCACGCACCAGTACCAAGACTGGGAACAACACAGAGGCTTTCAGATAAAAGCTCCAGTTTTCAAATTCACTCTTAGCCTCTTTCTGTTAAGAGCACGAGGGCACGAGATAGAACGTGTCTGCTAGGCCACAACGGCTGCGCGCACCGGTCACTGAAGGAAGCCAAAGTCCCGTGAGCACCGAAACATAATTCACATGGAATATTAGGTCATTTATTGGACTAAGGACAACACAGCTTTCACACCTACATGGTGGGGTGTAGGGAGGGACAGCACCACTGTCTATGTCAAATACTAACAAATATTTGTCTATTTTAGTTACTGTAAAAAGCTTTGATTATGATGGTTAAATCATGTTTTTTAGTTTAATCTTCCAGACACTACCTTCTTCAACTGCACCTTTACACATATTCCACATTGCAACACATAGAACAGACATAAACAGAAAATATTTCATATAAAGTCATGATCTCAGTGGTCAAAACTGCCACTTTCATTTTGGGACCAAGTTTTCCTTCTAAAAGCATGGTGCAGAAATTTGGGGAAGGAACAAGTTGTATTTTAGCCTGAAAACTAAGCTTCAGCCTGAATAACAAGGCCTCAACAACTGCTTCAAGCTTAAAATGAAAAGCAGATGCA
This sequence comes from Nothocercus julius, assembly GCA_013398735.1. Lineage (NCBI taxonomy): Eukaryota > Metazoa > Chordata > Aves > Tinamiformes > Tinamidae > Nothocercus > Nothocercus julius. Next base: position 6,465,166 of record VZSV01000004.1, read on the forward strand.
GATTTCCTTTTTTTTTTTTTATCAGATAAACCAGAAACCAGATTAAAAGGTAGATTTCAAAGCAACTGCAAGTCTGTCGCCACACTTTTTTTTTCTCTACTTCCATGCTTCTTACTATCTTTTCTTTGCAGGTGCCATGCCACGAATTCTCTTGCCTTCCAGGTCTGAAGCCCTGGCATCGAAGTGACACTGTCGGGAACACGTACCAGGGGTAACACCAGGTCACGGGGCTGTCACTTAAACGGTGTCCCCTGAGGTGGCGCTTCAGAGGTTGGCAGCAAACTACCCCCTCCTTGCCCCCAACTCACACCCCTTCCCTCGCCCTGCTCAACACCAGCGTTCCCACACCTACTCTTTCATCTCAGTCCTGTGAGAATTTTCATGGAGGCTGGAACAACAGTTTTCTTTCAAAATTTCTGCCTTCTTTCAAGCGACTGAAGACGGTTCTTCTTTTCAAAAGTTCCTGCGGAGAAGGTAAAGCGGTAAGATTGTCAGGGACGGGATCTGACAGCCAGACATTACAGATGCCATTTCCTTAACTCGCTTACAGCAAGAGATTTATGGCATCTATGAAAAAAAAAAAAGATGCATCATTAGGACTTTTCCATTTGTGTGCTGACAAATTGGTGTCACTAAGTTCTGAATAAAGTTGTCTGTTAGACCAAGCCAGTCCTTTTGTTGCAGCCATTAGAACCGTTGACAAAAGCCTAACGCACGCCGGGAAGCTTCAATAGCTCCTGACTGCAAAGCTGTGGACAGTTTGGGACACAGCGGCAGGCAGGGTACACCAGCAAGAGTGAGAATCTGCGGTGTACACAGAAACTGAAGGACACACAGCAGCGATAAGCAAGCTTGGGGAGATGAAACTGCAAGGCCGAGTAAGAGAGCCCTTTCTCCAGGGAATGTCTTAGACAGGGATAGACATGAAAGGTCATAACCAGCCCCTTCCCATTACATGCAAGCCAGCCTGCTTAATCCCCAGGAAAGGTAACTTTCTGTGCTGTATTTCTCCGGCCATTCCCCACCTCGGTGGCAGGACACACATCTTTCCTTGGCAGAAACTCAAAGTCTGTACCTTAGTGCAGCTGAGAGGCTATCGGACATTTCAACTTGCTTAACTAAAAAGGCTGAGTGCTTTCTCTAAAAGAAGGCAGACGGGTCACCTAAGACCCTTTCACAAATATCCAAAGCTTTTTTCTTTTAAATAATGACACTTCTATTTCTGATAGAGAAAAAAAACATCACTGCACACATCTACCACCAGCAGTACACAACCTCCCCCAGGATCAAGGCGCTCTGCCCATCTTCTATCATTTCCTTGAGTAACTCTTAGGTGTAGGAGAGTGGAAGGTGCAAGGAGGCCAAATTAAATGTGAAGAATGCAGTCTGTTTTTCTTAATAGTCACTAACATAAGGATTTGCGAATGTCAATGTTTACCTGTTCTTGCAGAGTAAAGAAAGCAGCCAATGAAAAAAAGGTGCATGTGCAGCTTCTATTAAACACACTGAAGGGCAAACCCCACACTAGACATATTTTAATTCAGTGCTTATGTATTTATAGACTTAACTCTTGAGAAACTCACATTTCCTCTCACTGACTCGAGCAGTTTCCTACCGCAAGCAGGAGACCCTCCTCACCACGTGCACTACCCGGGCTGTTACAAGAGAGGAACCAGGCCAACCCCCAGCGAAGGCAACTCCTCAACACTGGTTCTCCAGTTGGAGCGCAGCATCCTCCTTGGTGACAGCGAGGGCCTGCGCGCCCTGCAGGGCAGCAACTATTGTGAACCTCAGATTGTAGGTTGATGGGTGCCAGTATCTTTAGAATAGGCATGACAGGCAGTAGCTGGAGGGGTGAGCAGCTGGTGACTGTTCTTCACAAAACAGGTAAGACAACAGTGCAAAAAAAGACATCAATCTGGTGAGGAAGAGCATCTGAAGCTTAACCGACTATGCTGTGAATCTCAATGCATTATTATTCCATGAGTAAAAAGAAGTGCTCAGAAAAGCTACACAAGGATGCTTCTTGCAGCACTTTCTCACCCAGCACAGCAAACAATGCACAATAGAGATTCTATAAACTAAATACGCAGAAATTCCATCAACTCAGCCATGTGCCTATTTTAATATTTCTGTAACAAATTCACACAAGTTTGACTGAGTGAAATCTCTGAAGAATAAAGGAAAAAATAATTCAGCAAGAAACAATACCATAGACAACAATGTTCCAGCAGGGCAGCTTTTTAATTCACATGATGCAACTTTTTTTCCAAACTCATTCATCAAATGGTAATAAAGGATCATTGCATTTACAATTTAGGTTTCCTCAGGACTTTCAGAAATACCAGGTTTGATTTTACACCCTTATCCCCAAGATAACACTCTCCATCCCACTACAGAATTAACCTTTGTGCCTTGAAGCTTGATGCTGCCGCCCTGCTCATATTACTAAGGCAAGTTGGACAGTTAAGCAATAAATAACGAGACTGTGACAAAACTAGGGGCAGGACTTGTTTCTTATGCTTTCTTATTTCTACGCTTTTAACGAAGACTGAGAAGTGTTCTGAACTACGAAACATATGAAGACTCCTAAAGCAAAGCTAAACATCTTGACCGTAACTCCCCAAGGAAATAATTCACATGTATGTACTCAAAACCCAGCAAACAATAAACTGAGACCTATGTAGACATGAGCAGAACTCACCTCCCAATAGCTCCAAAACAGTCCTCCTACCTGCATTATTTTAGATCTTTTTTTAAACATAGGCTTTTAACTGTCTCCTGAAATTTGACAGTTCCATCCAGAGCATGAAGAACTGATTGCTCAGGTGGCAAGTGAAGTCTGAGAGACATTTTATATACAATGTGAACAACCAAATGTTTAATAGTAGTGGTAGTGGGACAGATCTTCTCTCGTTAATTATCTTTCCTTTGAAGAGAGCAAAATCCTATGTTGACCCAGGTTCCTTGAGAACAGGAGGAGAAAGCAGAGGAGAGGACAATCTCACACTATTCATTCTGAGGGACTCGGCTCCCCCATGTCCCTCATACGCAGTGCACGGGGACCAGCTCTTCCGAAGGAGCCATTGGATCAAACACCCTGGGGTCACACCAGGGACCTGCATCTCCCTCCCCCAGCTAAACCAGATGCCTAGGGTGAGGTGATGAAAACACCACATTAACTTGCAAGTGGCTCTGTCTGGGAAATGCAGTTTGTTAGGATGCAACAACCATGCACCTACAGCATCCATTTTCCATCCTCAATTAAGGTGGTGGTGGGGGGAAACCAAGTATTTCAAACGCATGGAGAGTCAACAACTGTAACAACTAATTTACTTCAAAGAGAATCTACCAGTAATAACCATGAACATGTTAGTTTATTAGTGAGCATGAGAATATTCACTTTTTAAACAGTGAAGTTTCTGAAAAAGCCCAAGCTATTAGCTAATGGGTCGCAGTTTATGAATGAAGTGTTATTAAACCTGCTCACTATGACGATTCCTATATTCTGCCAGACGCTTTATATTCAGCAAAGGTGGAAGAGCAATCTTTACACGGGTTCTAAACAAGTAATTAGTTCAGACATTAAAAAAAAAAAAAAAAAAAAAAAAAAAAAAAAAAAGGAGAAAAGAGACAAAGAATTTGAAGTATTTGTACGTTTTCCTTATTCTTCCCAGTAACAGAAATTAGACCTGTGAATTAGAAGCACTAGTAAATCACTAACTTGTTTAGCTAGAGCTTTGATTTTCAGCATAAACTCAGAGAGCAACCGCGACCTGCTTCTCTTTTGGTCTTACAAGGACTACAAAACTAATTCTCATTAAAAAAAAAGGAGACAGTTATGCACATTTATTGTAAATACTTTAATACATTCCAAGTTTATGCCATAGTAATAAATGGTCAGCACACTAAAACTCGCATCGAAATGATATCCTTACCATCACCACAAATACATCAGCAATACAATCAATTCAGGGGAGCATCTCATAAAAAGTAAATAAAAATACACAGGGAGGAGGAAAAAAAAAAAAAAAAAAAAAAGGATCATTGCATAAGTTCACCTATAGATTGCCAGCAGCAAGCAGCACAGCTGCCTAAGCTGTATAAAGGCCACCTATCAATGCAAGGGGAGCGGGAGTTACATATTTTGGCTTTTGTTGGCGGAATCCGCCGGCTCCGGCCGCGCCAGGAGGGCCACGCTCCGGTTCGCGGTTTGCGCGTCCGCAGCACGAGCGGACAAGGCAGCGCCGCTCTCCATGTTCGCGCACGGGAAAATCCAGCTCTTCCAAGGGCGCCACGTGAACGGCGAGCTCCGGGCAGCGGCGCCGCGGGCGC
>VZSV01000004.1:6479002-6503638 GCA_013398735.1 Nothocercus julius
AGGAAAACAAGAGGAGGACAGATCAACTCACCAGAATACTAAGGACACTGCTGGAACAACCGAGCAGTGTCATGATGCTACCCAACGTGAACTTGTAAGAATTCTGTACTGCAAGATGTCAGATCTGAGGCTATACCCTTCAGATTTTCCAAAGCATTGGGTATACTCAGATCCTTTAGTCATCACTGATCAATATATTTTTTTCCTTTTATGAAGGCAAACATCAGAACCTCCATTGACCCCAGTGAAGTGTGAATTATGCTAACTCAATGCTTCTGAGGATATTGTAAAGTGTATTAACTTACCCACATTTCAAAGGAGAAACATATCAGACATTATCAGTCCACATTTTAGAAGGAAAGTCTTTTCACCTGTTTTCAGCTAACTCCTTCCTGAAATTTTGATTTTCTCAAGGAATGCAAGTAACCAGTCTATTAATACATGCTGATGAAAAATAAATACCCTATGTGTACAAACACAGGCCATACCTCGCCTCTCGTCTGGACTCCAATTTAAAGAAAACCCACATCCCAGGTACCTTTCTGTAACTTTCTGACATCCAGCGTGACACTCTGAAAATCCATATGCTCCAGTCATGCGGTCTCACGGGGCTGTGCTAGTCCCTATGGCCAGTACATGCAGGACCGCTGTGCGGCACCTCCTTCCACCTGAATCCTCCTAAGGGGGGGCCTCTGCCTGCAAAATAAGGTTGTAGGAGGTGCATGGCCACAAAGCAAAGGAGCACCAGGCTGCACATTCAAGGTGAACACGCAGTGAAAGGCACAGATTTGAAACAGAAGAGGAGCGAACAGGCTTTTTTCAAGAACTGCACAAGATTCTGAACTTCTATAGGACGTCTGTAAAATATGTCAATTTCTAGGGCTTGTGTCTGCCACATGTAGAGATATGCTGAAGAAAACAAAAACAGGCAGTAACCTCACTAAAAATATCTTGCTGCAAGGGTTCAAGGTCACGTATGACACGGTTTGCCACTTTGCAGGAAGAAACAGCTCTACCACCTCTTGGGAGAAGAAAAGCCTACATGAAGAACGCCGATGCTAAGTGCCGAGCTCGCGCAGACAGCCGCTCCCGCAGCCGCGCAGCACTGGCCACACGGACGCGCGCGCTCCACGTCCAGGAGCTGGCCACAGTCCACCACGGAACAGGAGGCGGCAGGCGCGTGTGCGCAGAACGAACGCCCTGCTCGACACAGATGTCTGATGATACACAGCAATCAGCCGTGTATTTATTACCTTTAAGTATAAAGCTCTTCCTGTGAAGTTTACCTAAACCTAAAAACCTCTCCTTTTCCCTACACCTAAAATTAAGACACCCCTTACTTAGATTGAGGCAACGGTCATAGCATGGAGACAGAAAAGTTTTCCCAAATCAGCTATGTTGGAAAGACTGTCCGTAATCTGTAGGCCTCCCAAATTTTCACTTGGGGCTCCTAAACCAAGGTGTTTTTTTTGTAAAGTAGGGAAGAAAAATGAAACATAACAGGGAAGTGGTCACACTCAGTAATTTATATTTATCTTCTTATTTCCAATGTATATTTTTTTTATACAGCCAGCTGTTCTCCTTTCTGTCTGATTTCAGTGACACAGCACAGACGCCAAGCCTAAAGGTGCCCATGCATCTTACGGGCCTAAGGAGCCCCACTCACTTGAGAACAACTGGACATGGACTTACAGGACGGTCAATGTTCTTCCTAATTAGATTTCTTTAAGAACACATACATCTCTTTCAAGCAAGGCAAATCTTGTAAAAATGGGGCATTTTACAAATCCAAAAAAGCTGCTGGCATCAAAAATATGTAGTAAAAGCTATAAATAAAAAAAAGCTAATAGTTAGAATTAATATTCGAGTGCTGAACAAGAAGGCACAGTAAAGGGATGATTCTTATTTACAGACAAAATTAGTGAAAAGCCTCTTCTGTAAACCAAGCATCTCTGGTTCTCTCTGTCTCTGGTTCTGAAACATTCAGAAACATTACAGAAGGATTTAAATACAGTCAATCTCACATTGCACATCCCAAACTTGCCTCAAAGAGTACATGTATCATTCATTTGGTCATTAAGGGGAGAAGAAGTCAAGCCAACTCACTGGTATATACTATTTCACAGCCTTAAAAAGATTAATGGCCACAAGTATACTGAACTCTAGAGTCTTATAGAAAAGATATATACACTTACATGCTAGATACCCTCCTTTTAAAATAAAGCTGAAGGAGTTTAATGAAGATTTGCTCCATTTGATAGAATATATCCATGCTACCACTGAAGAAAAACAGATGAAGAGAAATGAACTCATCCACAGTTTGGTCTGCATGCCCCTTTCCAGAAGTTCTGGTTAATGTGGCATAAGCAAAATTAAGCCCCTCTCCCGCCAACCTCTCTGTTCTTTTAAATGACCTTACAGAGCTCGGTGTAATCCCCACTGGTTAGCACAGCAGCTGCCAGGTTTTCACTTCTCCAGAGCTGATAAGGTTCTTAGCTGTAGATGGGTCCCAATTCTGCAGAACACAGGGACTGCTTCTCCAAACTAGCTCTACTAACACAAACTCCATTCACAGGAAATATTTTTCCTTAATGTGAAATGTGTGTTTCTCTAAAAACTACTCACACTAAAAGATTAGGTTCCATGCAACTTTGGTCACAGAGAAAGACACAGAGTCTTAAAGCTCCTTCAATATTTATTGTACATTCAAGTAGAGAACCTCTGGAAAGGAGTGTAACAGGGAGGCTAATGGGAGCAAGCTGTTAGCAGCCCTGCTTGCACAGCAAGAGTCACACACAGTACTTCTAACCCAGCCAGCTCTTCACACTTCCTCTTGAGGCTCCTACAAGTTTTATGTCTGTTCACATGAACCTATGAATGTCCCTTAGCCAGAAAAAAGCCAATGGATATAATACCACCTCTTATGCATGATAATTGCTTTTAATATCTGCCCACAACCTGAAGGAACAAGAACCTAAAAACCTCTGAAATCCACAGAAAGACACCTCTTAAAAAAAAAAAAAAAAAATGGCCTTTATGCCTTCATATCATATTTTGAAAATATGTTAATATTGAAATAATTCATTAAATAAAAGTTTAACATGCTAAGCCACAATTCAAGCTTTAAAAGGAATACTGTTAAAAGTATTTTGTTTCAATAGTGTCTTAAGTGAAAATAAAACAAGAGACCTTTACTTAATGCCAAATTTTAGTGCACTCAATTAACTACCTTCAAAAATACACTTCTCATGATTTTATATCAGACATAGTTTATAATTAAAATGTTAGAACAATTTGTTTGGTTGAAAAGACATTACAAAACAAAGCACTTAATTATTGAACAAAGTATTACAGACAAGTATTTCAGATATTTGAAATCACCTTTCCGTCATAATTCAAAGCCAGTGACACCTGTCAACATGGGCAAAAAAGGCAGACAAACTTAATTTTTTTTTTTTTTTTAAGCAAAGCTACAGCTACAAAGATGGCTAGAATTGAATAAAACAAACATCTTGAAGTATGTATTTTATGAAGTGAGGTATGGTAGTGTTCAAGTGCTACAGTGGACTTCTGCATGTTCAACCTATTTCAGGTCAGCTATTTTGAAGTTTGAGATCAGCTGATCTCTTGTTTGCTGCAACCTTTTGTCATAGAACCTCTTTGTTTAAATGTCCAATGGCCACAGAGAAAATACATTCAATTTAGCAAAAAACTAACACCACCATCAGATATGAATAAGCATATCTGGCAATTAGAAGGCAAACTGTAAGTAAAAATGCAAGCATACAACTTAAAATAAATACATTTTCAAGCATGTAACATTATTGGTATTTTAAAAAGAATTTAAATAATAAATGCAACTATTTTATACAGAACTGTACCATTTATTATACACACAAGTATATCAGTTCCCTTTGTTTACAAAGGCTGGTTACAGATAATATGGAATGTTACAGTACCATCTTGCATAAAATTTTAGTACAATTCGTACTTCAAAAAAGGGTGCAAAACACCAGCCTAATAAATCTGACTGAATTGAAATATTTTAATTACATCATTAACATCATTAACACATACACAACAAGCTGTACATAAGCCCACTTTTCAATCACCACTTCAAGATACTGTAGCAAGTACATTAGATTATAAATGATTCCACTATTCAGTTAAATTTATTAAAGGTTTGCACTGCTACTCACTCTGGAACCTTTGAGATATAGTTTGTATTCATGAATTACTGAGCTCTTGTTAGTGCAGTTAAAAAGGCAGTCAACACTGGTTGCCAAATACTAGCCACAAGAGATTTCCTCAGAGAAAGATCACCTGGGAACAAACATTTTTGGATACTTTTTTTCTTTCAAAAATTTAAAAAAAGTTTTATGGGGTCAAGACTCTCCATTTTGTACCTTGGATGCTGGTGGATGCATGAAGTCCTTGAAGGGAACCAGTGCCTCTTTCAGAGCAGAGCACACCTCTGACGACGAGCAGGTGATGCATTCCACTAATGTTGGGTACAAGGCAATCACTTGTGCCCACGTGTTAGCATCAACTGCAAAGAAAAAAATAAAATTAATTCACTTGCTGATTTCCTAGATTTTTTTTTTTTTTTAATAAAAATAAGAACTACTAAAAGCTAAAAGAAGTGGCAGGAAACCAATTCTCCAATGTGTCAAGTAGACCTATCTTTGATAAATGAAGCAATGGCCTTGGCAATCACTGTCACATGCTGAAGGGGAGAAGCATTTCTCTCATCCCATGAAAAGGAATTGGGAACAGTCCAGCTGAATTCCATTCGCTACTCTACCCCTCTAAGGAAAAGGCCCCCTAAGGAAGTGCTCGCGTTGCCTTCAGGACACCCCAAGCAGTTGCATTCCACCTGGCATGGCACTGCCTTCAGGTTTTCTGTCACCAGACAAAAAATAACTCTGCCTACTCAGGCACGCTGAGTGAGGCATCACGTTCTGCAGGAAACCCCCTGCCTATGTTCTGCTGGAAAGGCCAGTTTGGTTTGGGATGGACAAGCTTCCCCCCTCCCCCTGATAAATCAAAAAAAGGCTGATAAATCAAAAAAAGGAGGATGGAGTGAAGTGATGGGTATGTTATTCTGTCAGAGTTTCAGAGTCCAGTGTGGCTAACTTAGAAGAGAGTCAGTATTAAGCAGCATAAAGATACTGACTATTTAATAAACATCTGGCAGCAGCTTGAATATCTGGAACTATGGGAAAATAGGAACTAATTAATATGGATGGAAGAGTATTCAATACAGACTTTAAATGAAAAAAATCTATTATCTGTACATTTTCTGGTGAGAACCATCTATGCAGTTACAGGAGACAAATTTCTCTATTACAGATGAAGTTGTCATCTTCCATTTAATTCAGCTCTTCAAATTCACCCATCTAGTTAGGAATCAGTGAGCTAAGGCATCTTTCCTTCTCCATAAGAGAAGCATGGAAAGTGTTGGTGGCACTGCCACTTCTGTTCTGGCACAGACAGTGGAAACATCTCTAACGCTTCCTTCCCATACATTTAAAAATAAATAAACATCAACAAACAAGATAACTCCTCATCAGTCAGTCAAAATAAAGTTCTTCTTTCAAATAAAAGTGTACATTTTGCTTTCTTGGGACAAAAAGGAAAAAAAAAGCATTATATTTTAAAGATTTATCAAAAATATTTAATACATTTTTATTTTAACAAGCCTTGACAACACTGTATTAAAATGCTTTCCAGGAGTTTCTTCTCTCTGGGATCACTGGAACAAAGCAAAATGTTTAAACTAATCAAAATGCCAATGAGTTACTATAAAATATCACAAAGTTTCATAAAAAAATAAAGCAATAAAAGATATTTATGTTTGTGTCACTCCAGAGCTTTAATTCCATTTCCTTTTTAATTCCATTAAAAGTACTTAATGAGATTCACACTTGTTATATATGTTGTTTAACCCAAACTGTTGCTCATTCATGAGAAAGCCCTAAGATTCATTTCTGCTTTATTATTGCTACAAATTATTATACCAGACACGGGGGCAGGAGGTACTAGAACAGAAAGGGATGGAAGGCAAGACTTGAGCATGAACAGCCCAGCCATTCGTTTAACTTGTACTCTCGTTTAATTGCAGGCTGCAGCTATGGGCACGAGATTCACAGCAACCTAAAAGGACACCGTAAGGAGAAAAAGGATCCGGCAAAACTAGCAAATATAGTTAGAATTTTTAAATATAAATATGTATATGGTTTTTTTTTAGAAGATACCAAGCTCTTTTTAATAGGAGAGATCAGAAATTAAAATCTTCTACTTTATTAGGCACATTTTAGCATTTTATACTGTTAGATGAACTGGAAAAAACTCTTCCCTGGCCAGTCTACCTGGCATGTACATATATATAGAATTAAAAAATACTGAGTCTTACAAATTACCATTTCCTCTCCAATTTGTGTAAAAATTCTACAGAAAAGAATGAACATCTCTGTAGTAGAAATAATTTTATCTTACTTAGAACCATGTTGTTTAAATGCAACTTACCATTTTCAGGCTGAGTTTTTTTAAGTGAGTCTATGAGAGTACTGACAGCTTTCAAAACAAATATGATTTCCGTTACTTGTTGCCTATAAAGGGAAAAATGCAAACAATCAACTACACAACTTTATCTCAAGAATACAGATTTTACTTGAAACTTACATTAAAAAGCTGCAATTAAGCCTACTGAACAGATATTACGTCACTGTGGTTATCATTTGTCTTTAATTTTTCCACCATCATAACTGTCACTGGCTAGGATGGCTTTAAATTTAATATTAGAAAAGCAACAGCATACATATCTCAGTCTAAAAAATACTGACGTACATGATCAACTTGAAAATGAAAATAATTAATTCCATCACTCTTGTGGATTTAAATCATCAAAAACATTTCTGCTGAAATTAAAACATAAGTAAGTTCACATTTTAAAGTATTTACTCTTAGACCTACACTTAGGTCAATTTATTTTTGTTTCAACAGCAGTTGCTTGAGCAGTGGTTCCCCAGAGTGCTCCTGGATGCTGTATCACACTTTGGAGGAGACTCTCCGCCTTGCAGTTTACAGGCTGCTGCCCTTGACTGTGCGAAGCTGCTGCACGTACCGTGGAAGGGGACATTTGCCACTCAGTCTCTCATCTTCGATGTAGCGGTGCAGCACATCCTGGGACCGCTTTAAGAGCACAGAAAGTGCCATTCTAGAGATGTAGCCTTCCTGAGGAGTTGTGACTTTATTACTGAATGAAAACTGGAGCAGTGTTTCAAAACACACTTTAGAAAATTCCTCTCTCATCCGAATATCTATTTCGGCTTCTGTCAAAGCAAAAAGTTTTATTTAACTGTGCGATCTGCATGCTAATACACCAAATGTTGCATTTCAATCAATTAATTTTTTTTGCAAAATACAATTAAAATACCACTCCTATAAAATTAAAAAGAGATTAACACTGACAAATATTATCAACATATTCTAAGAAAAGGTGACTGGAAAATAATCATAGTAAGTACCCCAAATAAAAGGTAAAATATACAACACAGTTATTAACATGTGCCACCCAGTTATGTCATTAGTTACACCATATAGCTATGCTAAGATAAAATTGGTTTTTAAGGATTTTATGTCTGTCTTATTATTGTCTAAAATTACCAGGGCTATTTCAATTGACATAAAGAAAATAAATCATGCAGGAAGTCCAGGAAAGACTATAAAGAAATGCAAGCACAAACTGAGCACAGTACTGACGAGAAGTAAAAAAATAATTAGAAAAAAAAAAAAAACAAAAAAAAACTACATGACATACTCTGCTATGAAATAGAATGTAAGTTTTAAAATCAGTGATTCAAATTGAATACATGTCACGAAGCTTCAAGTTTTGGTAAGAATAAGTACTGTCGTCATTTTCTTTACTTTCTAACAGATTTAAACACCATTTTCATTATCTTTTGTCAGCCAGGTACCATACCTGTAAACGAGGATGACTGAGAATGTATTGAGCCTTTATTGAGCATAGTCATTATTTGTCCAACAAATTCCTTAGGAATAAAATTAGCGTATGGCAGTATCTCTGTGCTGATAAGCTGCACCACCTAAAATATAAATATATTTATACTGATTTGCTGGAAATTAAAATTTATAATTCTAGTTCACAAAAGACAGATATATTAAGCAAGATTCAATGTTCAAGAAAAATCTGAAAATCCATGCCTAATGAAGCCACAAAAATATCTTCCAATGCAATAACTCCAAAAATCATGGATTTTTGTTTAATAAATTAAAGCTGAACCACTACTTTGGGGGGTTTCTGTCTGAGTTTCTTGAGCAGTTGTCATGCAGATTGTCATTGACATTTGAAATACGTTCTTGAAATTAAATTCAGTTTTAAAAAGAGAAGATGAGGCATCTAGAGCTGACTTCCACGCCCCTCTCTCCACTCAATTCAGTATCCTCACCAAGATCCACGTCACATGTCTACAACGCCATGTCTGCAAGGAGTGTGGAAGGTAACCATCTAAACCAGGAAGGGCAGCACACACTAACTGAAATGCTCTAAATCAGTGGCCTGGATGTCTCCAGTGAGGAACAAAGTGGTTTTAACTCTGCATGTTCGTGCACCAGACCTCGCAGTCCTGCAGGTCTGCACCGCTCCTGCTTCATACCTTGAAGTCTTGCTGGTCCAGCTGCCATTCTGGAGAGATGACAGGAGATCAAACCCACAGATATCCCCTCCTCCCCCTGCAACTCCTTTTCCTTGTGCTGCCGTGCCCTGGTTTGCCACATCTCTCTGCAGACCAGCCCCTCTTCGTTCCAAACACCTTCTTCTTCTCTACATTTCCTTCCGTGTTATCCAACCAAACACCACTTCCTTTACGTTCACAGTGGACTTGGTACAGCAAAAACATGACATCATTTCTCCACTTACACGCATGCTTTTTGGCACAAAGAAAACATGTAGAGAGCTAAATGGCGTCACTGACTGAATGCCACCCCTCAAACACAAGGCGCATTTGCTGTAGGGCAGTTTGTTATGTTCCTCTGTTCGTTTATAATTACCTGTGTAATTGCTTCACAATAGCATAAAGAGTAAGAATCAGATAATGGATTATTAGAAACACATTTCATCTATCTACTTTAGGCTACCCTGAACATCAGATGACAACAGGAAAAAGTGTTTAGCATGCATGAATTCAATATTTCTTGGCAATATTTTTTTTTCTTTTTGAAAATAAGACTGAGAACAAATTCATAAGCCGAAAATTTGCAAAAAGTAGGAAACTGCATGTTAAAAATGTTTCAAAAATAATTTCAAAAATACATGGAATCTGTTAATGTCACTACCTTGTATGTTTGACAGAGTAACATATTTTTCTTTATTCTCCTTACCTCAACATCAATACTCTCATTCTTCTGAAATTCTTGAATTGAGAGATTATCAGGAGGTGTACTAAAAATAAACACATCAGATTATACTTTCAAATTCACAGAATATGTCAGGAGATAAATATGGGGGGAAAATGCATTACATTTAAAGATAAGTTATTACATACATCAAGTCTGCACTGTATATGGTAATGATGAACAGTTTGAATAAAATATTTTATGAATAATGATGCAGAAAATGGTTTGAAAGAAAAAATATAGTTGATAAGTTTTAAGTGTTATAACTGATGGACTGGATTAAGGACTTGCAATACCAACACCATTATTTTTCATACCTGTATTAATAATCTCCTTTGTCTTATATATTCAGAAGTTGCAATATCTGCCGAACTTAATGCAGGAAGGTAAAGCCAAGGGATCAGAGTTTATCATAATTCTTAACATTCCCAAGATTATGTTTTTTTTTTTTTTTAATGTAAATGCTGAACTACAAAAATATTTCATAATTTTATATCATTTTCCTTCTACATTAATGCTTCACATTCATGAGACAATACTTCAGCTCTTTTCTGAGAGCTCAACATGATACATTTGTTCTCATTCTTAATTAACTTTAAAAAGAAAGAATCCCATTTTTACAAGCAATGATTTTGAAGAATTTCAGCATTTTTGTCATTTATCCACTACATCCGGAAATTTATTTACAGATAAAATGCCCAGTTCTTCAACCATGAAATTTAACTACTGCTTCACAAAAGCTCACCTTACCTGACTGTAACTTTCAAAATCTTACATCTTTTGATTGGAAACTTTATGCCAACTATCAGTCACACACTGTTTGCCTCCAGGTTCTCTCTCATCCACTGAGTCATTCCTTCTATTTACTAGACCATCTGTTAAGTCGATCAAACTCTCCAGTCTATCAGAAAATTAACCATTTTTTCCTTTTCTCAGTTATGCTACAGCCAAGTTAGCTGATGTCCTCAGGAGGATGGAAAGAGAGGGACCTCCTGTTTTGAAAACAATCAACTACTTCATTGCTTCTGCTCGAGAGTTTTAGTTTGGATCACATGGTGGCTTTTGAGGTGGCTCCTTCAGTCACTTGCCTTTACCAAACCTTAGCTCGCATCTGGTCTCAGAGAGTGCAGAACTGGATTCATTTTCAATTAAAAGAAACCAATAGATGTTCACACCACAGGAAGCCAGACTAGAGCTCCTCTGAAACAAGGTTCTCGAAGTGAGCGTTCAGTGCATGGAAGGTCCTCACCACGAGCGGTTTCACTCTGCACATTGCCTCGGCTGCACCGTATTGCTGTTGCTAATCAAGATGCAGTACTTCATGTAGAATTTCTGCCCCCAAATAAGAGTCTGAAAGTAGGGGATTGAGAGGTCGGAGAGGGGGAGTGGAATATGGAAGGTATTTTACTCAACATATTCAACAGACAGTTGAACTCAAATTCTGTGTTTATGATCCCACATCATGGGATTACATTCTAAAATATACAGATTCAAAACGCAGTTGGCCAAATTATAAAAAAATATTACGAATCAGTGTCATAATATGAACCAGTGACCTGTACCAGCCTTTGGCACAGGAAGTTTCCAAGCTGCATAAACTGGGAGGTTGGAAGAGTATTTGAGGAAACTACCACTACAGAGGTGCTTTGCACTCTTCCTCAGGTATCCACTGATCTATCAGAAACAATATAAACAGCGTACAGGGAGTCTAGATATCTATCTGATCTGACCTAGTTACGCTGTTCCTGTTTGTCTGACATAGTGCAGAAGCCGGAGTTCTCATGCTCACGTTCCTTTGAAATTTAAAAACAGTTGTGAAACCCACAGCAGACTGCAGGTTCCACTTCTCCATCACAACTTGCATAAACACCAGTTCGTGTAGAAGATCAGAGCTAATGTAATAACTAATAATATTCACAATAACGATCTGAGACAAGGTCCTATAAAAGGTCAAAACAATTCCAAATAGGAAATTCTCTTCCTTCTTTCTCAATTTTATGTTAATCCTTTTAAAACAACTAATATAAAATCTCCAAGCTAAGGAACAGCTTGGAAATTCCACCATTTGTAAGGAATGGATAGAAATACTGGATTTACAATTGCCTGCGCTGCTTCAGCTTGCAGCTGTTGTGCATATTTGTATGTGCTATGATACATCTTAAATTAAACTTTTTTTTTTTTCCCCTCTAGAAAGCACACAGGAAGGTCACTCTCAGGACGGCAGGAGCTGATGCAGCCAGTCTGCCACACTCCTTGCAGCGTTCACAGCGGGAAGGGCAGTTGCAGGAACCCAGAGCTCCAGCCAAACCTCCGCGCGGCTTTGCGAGCGGGGCGAGCAGTGCAGCCCGGCAGCGGCCGGCAAACCGGCGTCCCCTGGCCCGTGTCCAGACCCGCTAACTTGCATTCTGACATTTCTTAATTTCCGTATGCTGGTCTTGGAGCTCAGGGTTACTTTAAAGCAGTTTCATGGCCTATCTGTCCCGTCATCCATATTAGATCTGCCATGTATGACTTTCTAATCCAATTATCCACATTTCATCTGATACACAGACTACAGACTGGGCAAAATTCCTGTTCAGGTAGCAGGTTCCTCCCAAGTAGAGAGACTTTTGTAAGGTTTCAATATGAAACACACAGGGGCCACTGCTTCTAACCACTTCCCGCGCTGGCCAGGGAAGGCTTCAAAGCATCTTGTTTTAAAGGCTATAAAACAAGGAAGAGGTAACAGACATCGTGAGACCTGCTGCGCACAGCAGATCTCTGCTCTCGAGCAGCTCTCTGGAAGGTATTGATTTAATTCCCTCATGTGAGCACAGGCTTCTACTCTAATAAATTATACACATGCACATTTGTTGAGTTTTATTTTATATAATGGCTCGACATGTTTCTACAAAACCCTCTGGGAAAGAAGTATAATATAAAATAATAAGCAAACCGGTCTTTTACTCAAGACAATTTTGTGTAAATGACGTTACATGAAATGCATTAATTTTAAAATGTCACTTTGGTTTATAATAAAAATCAAGATCGTTGCGACTCCTCAGACAGAGCTTGCTAGGAAGAGAAAATAAAGCTGCAGCTTGTTGCTCAGAAGTTGTTAATTCTCTGACAATAAAATTTCATTTTGTTTACATCAACCTTTTAGTGTATTTTAAATTTCTTGATGCACAAAGCTACAGAGACCATTTCTGCTGCTCTATGTGCCTTTTAAACATCAATGTCAGATTTTGGACATCAAACATCACTCCTCTCACTCAGCACCACACCTGGCTTGAAAAACCTACTCCAGGCCAAAGCCAAGGGCAGGGACATGCAGGTGAGGTTCACTGTTGCAGGGCTAGAGGTTTCTAAGGGCTGTTATTCACAGAGGCCTTTTGCCTGACCACTGCCAATTCAGTTTCACTGGCAGCAGAGAAATTAGCCCATCTCCACGCATACGATTGCTGGGACCATAATCATTAAAAGAATTATGAGCGGAATTGGACAAAGAAGTGTTCAATGCATTGGCTAAAAATTGAAAGCATCAGTGAAAAAAAATAGTTGTATCTATTCTAAGAAAATTTCTGCCTCCTCAGCCAGATGGGGACTTGGAAGATACAAAAACAAGCAAGTTCACACTGGGATATTTTAATGCACAAGGGAAAAAATAGCTAAATGTGCTACACACTATTGACAGGAGGACTGACTGAAATAAGGTATTTAAGTTTTGCAGAGTAGACGATTCATATTCATAATTATACCAGCTGTGCCAAGTCATCTCTGAAGAATAAAGTTTGAAGATCAGATAAAAGAGGAAGATATCTACCTAGTTTTGAATAAAGCTTGGACTGATAATAGCATGAAACATATAGAAACTTAAATAGTGGAAAGTATGCAATATGAAAAGGTGTACAGGAGTAAAGGAGGAAAAGCAAGATTCTTTCTTGACAAACGTTTCAGTTCCCTTAAAGCAGAATCAAGAAAAATAAAATGGATAATAGCAACATGAAAGAGGTAACTTTCAGTTCTAACTATATTTGGTTCTTAGCTACAAGCAGTAAGAAGAGCTAGACACATTGTATAGTGCTAAAAACCCAGATAATGCAGTAATTCAACTAAGTCTTCGTCTCCTAGGATGTATCTAAATTGCATTTTCCAAATTCTCTGAGCCTTTTCAATCCATACTGGTCTTAAGCAGAGTGACCAGACTTGCACACTTCTGCATCTGACTTAATAAACCCTGTTGGACCAAAGCTCCTCTTACCTGACATATTTGTAAGTTCAAAAGCCATCAAGAGACAAGTGAATCACAGTAAATGACAGTCAACACCACAGTCAACAAGAGTAACTAAAACCTAGTCAAGTTTACAAGTTTGACTTAGATCACAGGGAGTGCTTCTCAGCTGTGCCTTAGCTAATGGATTTTGGCAATGCAAACAAAAATCAAGTACGTACTCAAAATTAAAAACAAAACAAAAACACCCACACAACTCATTGTTAACAGAAATACACCTAGCTGGCTTAAAAGAAGGACCAACACACGGTCTTTAGCAAGTGTTTCCCTAATGCCTTTTCCTGGAATTTAAAATGTTGAATCAACAGATAAACTTTAGCTCTTTCTTTCAAAAGTCTCCAAAATTATTCTTGAACCACTATGCTTAACATGTAATTTCTACTAGAACCATAGCCAAGAGAAAAAGAGAAGAACAAAAAGTAATTTGAAAATTCTGAATTCAATTCACTTTGGAACAGATGCAAGACATTGTAGTGCAACTACAAACCAGTCTAAGACAGAGTAATTCAGAAATTTCCAGAACAAAAGGGACATTTATCCTGTTTGCCAAGGCTAGTTGCACAGAAGGCATCTTGCGGAGGAGCGTGGAAGGGGATCAGAAGAGAATTACCTCAATGTGAGGAACTTCCACAGCCATCCCTAGAACACTCCTTCCATCCCAGTGAGAGGCACATGGCAGGAGCATTGAGGGAATGAGGGGGAGAATGAGGAAAAGGAGAGATGGCTGCTGTTGTAGCTGTCCTGACATGAAGCAGACAGGCTCCCTTCCTCAACCCCTGCAAGGCCACGTGGCTCAGGCTGACAGAGGGTGCAGAAGGGTCCCCTAGAAAGGCTACAGGGCGATACAGGCTCCAGCTCTAAGAGGAACACACACACTTGGGAAGACAAAACGCTATCTAACGGTTGGAAAAAGATGCAGGTTGGGGAATCAGGAGGAAAAAAAAAAAAAAAAAGACTCAATAGCCATACAGCAGACAACTAAACAGGCAAAAAAGCATCAACTAGCAAATACCCTGGAAGGAGTCAAAACAGTGGACTGGAACAGCAGAAGCTTGGCTAAGCAGGAAGTTATCCAGCTGTACACATATGGTGCTATAAACCACCAGTCTACCATTAAGGTTTTAAAGAAATTAAAATATAAACGCTTCTAAATGAAATAAATGTTTTATACAAGTTTTTTTGAGAAATTCTTTAGTTCTGATGAAATGCTGACCCTTAAAATTTATCTTGCATGTAAAATTATAGGATATACTCTGGTATATTCTAGTCAAGACAAGAACCTTAGGTGAAGGCAAGCAATGTCAGGGCATCATAAATATTCACAGGAGCACTGTTTTTCCTTTATCTCCCATGCAGGAGAGCTGGCAAATGCTGTCAAAATTAATAAACACCAACAAGGACTGTTTTCAGCAAGCAACAATGTTAAGATGGAATTTCTGTGGTGGGGACAACTTTCAAGAAATATATCAAGCACTCAGTGTAAAGTGAGTGCCAGGAAAACAGATGATATTTTTGGCCAAAGGCAGGCAGATGACAGCAGATTATCTTGAAATGCATTTAAGAACCATGATAATCCTACTTAATTTCCCAAACTCTAGCAGTGTTAACTTGGGCCATTTAAAAGCATGCCAAACAGATGTTTCATCTGTTTTGCAGATATTTAGGAATAATTCATTTACTTCAAATCCTAGTACCTATTCACAAAGTAACATCTAAATGAACATTAGTTCTTTACAGTAATTTGAGAAATCTTCATTGTAAACCCAACAATATTGATTGCAGGCTGTTTGCTGATTTCCTTATGTCAGAAGGGAAGTAACAGCAGCCAAATCCAAAATTACTGCAAAGACTATTTTAAATTAAATAGCATCAAAACAAAAAAGCCTTGGAAAAAATAGAAGTTTTTTGTAATGTCTACCCCAAACAGTCTGTGCTGTACTGAAATCCATTTTTTTGCTCGTCCTCAAGGGAATATTGCTCTAGCATAACCTTTTACCATATTTTATAGATCTACCATGTCTTCCTGAAGATATATTCTTCAGGCTGAATGGACTCACAGGCTTGACTGTTCATTGCAATTGTTTTCTTTGGACTTTCTCAAGATGCCTTCATGTACAGCTATCAGTTCTTGAGAGATTCTGCATGTATCTATATAGTCATGTGTCTAACTATAAATTCAAATATTCAACTACCTACAGAAAACATTCTTGGGAGTACATAGAGAATTCCATGGCCTGATAGTTGAGCTATTCCTTTCGAAAGTGGTTACCCTTTTTCATTCATTCATTCAAATCATTGCCAGAAATCAAATATGCCCCAACTAAGATTATTAAGGCCTTCGTTAAAGTGAATTACTTAAGCATGTTTGCCAGATTTCTTAAGAAAAAGAGGAATTAATACTTACCTTTTAGTGAATAAAAAATCTTCAAAAGTATTGGCTAGCTCTGGCCACATACTGTCAAATTTTCCTGAAGATGCATGCTGTCTTGCAACTGGGAGTCCGATAGAAAGAACTTTGAGAAGAGAAGACACTGCTAGTTTCCATGTGCTTTCAGAAGGACAAGAATATTTCAAACTAAGAGGTATTCTCAATGTCTGCAAAAGAAAGTTCAAAGAAGATTTATAGTTGCTTAGAGAAATCTAAGACAGATCTCTGCAGTACATCTCAGTAAGTATTTTCATGGCTAACAGTACATATCCCTCTCTTACCTCTTTTTTAAAATATAATCATAAAGACTATTTGTATGCTCTCTGGCTAAAGCATAGATCTGTCACCAAACACAAAGTTAGGAGCCAGGGTCAATTCATTACTAACTATATTGGAAATTGCCTGCTAATTTTCTTTTTTTTTTATATTACCATCTACCATTTCTATTAACCTGACAAACAGGCTGTCATAGCATCTAACAGATTGCAGGCAGTTCATTATCATGAGTACACTCTGGAGAATTCAGCCTGCTTCCTAGAAAGCTATCCCAAGTGTTTCCAAATAAAGAAAAAGAAAGCCCCACTGGAACTGAACATTTTGTAAAATGCAAAAAGTTGAATTGCAAACATCACTGTGAGACATTTGGTCATTACTGAATGTAAAACAAGACGACATATACAAGTTAAAAAAAAAAAAAAAAAGTGGAATCCTGGGAATCCTGAACATTAATTCTGCAATATAACTTAACGTATGGCAGATTAAAAAAAAAAAAAATCTTAAAAACCTGTTACACAGCTTTAATATCTCTAGAAGAAACTCATTAATGATAAAGCATGTAGCACACATACTGTTTGCACTGTTTTTTTTTTTTTGTTTGTTTTTAAATTACTTTCATTATTCACTGACATCATTTCCTAAAATGGAAGCCCGGTCAAACAAAATTACCAGTTTGGCGATTCCCTCTTAAAAGATGACTTGTGCTTCCATAAAATTCTGTAGTGACAGCAATCGCACAGAAGAGCATTGAACACGCACCAAAATTAACAGACAGAACACATGCTCACAGACACGGCCACAGCAGGTAGCTGCTTTTGAGAAGTCAGAGTCTGGTCTTCAATGTCATCCCTACAGGGTCAAACTGAGGGGCCCACTTTTCAGATACAGGTGCGTTAAGACTCAAAACCAAAAATTACTACTCTGGGGCCTAATATGTCCTTTAAATTTTGTCTTAACTTTGAAATATTGCTGCTGACATTATTGTATGATCTAGCTAAAGAACAAAGTGTACAGTCTAATCAATAACATCATCAGAAAAAAAATCCTCTCCCCATGCTTGCATGAAAAAACTTTACCTTAATAATATTCTGAAGAACTTTCTCATTCACCACAGCTTTATGGCAAGCAGTCTTTTGATACAAGTCTACAACAACTTCCAATGACCTCTCTGCAAATGGTACATAATTCAATGCTACCCATTCCGCCTAGGGAAAAAAAAAAAAAAAAATAGTGCCCTGCATATTAAGACGTTAAGGAATAGCAAATGCGTATTTTGAATCGAGCTCTCCGTTTAGTGCATGCAAGGTTTGCTAAAAATATAGTCCAAACGACAAAATTTAAAAACATTTGGTCCAACTTTGCCAATGTACTCTACAATAAAGTACATTTAAGTAGGAGAAATGTTGCAATCTATGCAAGACAACTACTTTAGGACAATCTTTAAGGAAATTTAACTCACCGGTGCAAATAGTTGTATCTAGTGTGATTCCATTGTGTTGCAGGACAAACAGAATAAGAACAATTAATACATACATAACATTTACCTCTTAGATTACACTGATTCAGATTGTCATGCGTAGTGAAGGGCACAGTAGAGAGATTTAAAGAACTACTGAAAACATTCCACTTCTCTACAGCACGTGCAATACAAAAATTGGCAGCTTTCAGGAATTATCTCCATTTAAAATTATCATGCCTTTCTATTAAATTGTTACCAAATAAAGCACAAGTTATTTCAGATGAATTCATTGGATAAATTCAGACACAGCGAATATGTGCAGTGTCCATGCAAGACTTTTCCTACAGGGAGGAATACAAAAAGTGAAGGAAGGTAGAATTGAAAAGGAACAGAAGAGGGTAAGAAAAAAACAAACTCATTACACAACACACACAGCAAAGCTTTTATACGTGGAATAAATGTATTTGCCTAAGCAATCTCTATCCGATGCTGAATTGTGTTCAGCAGCCAAATGAAAAAAAATGAGATTTATTAGAATTTACCTGATTATACTTTGCATTTGCAATATGCTTGGTTTCCAGCTGTCCATACTGCGGGGGCTTACAGGAAAACTCTACAAATGCCAAAAGCTGATCAAAGATTGCAGGATACATTATCTGCATATTTTCTGAGCCTACGCATATAGCCTATACCAAAACAAAAACAACAAAAAGAAGGGTTAATACATATCTTGAGCTTCACCTTTGAAGAATATGCCTTAATACTTCTAAAGAATAATTCCCAGCATAACAAAAAGGAGTATGTTATAAAAAATACAGATTAGCAGTCTCTTACCTGTCTTTGCTAACTATGAAATCTACTGGTTTTTAGCTCACACTTGATTTTGCTATGCCAGCCTAATTCTAAAGCTGCAAGAACACAATCAATATGAAAATAAACTGACTGTATAAATGTAAGATGAGTACTGTGTACCCTGCAGAAACTGGACTAAGCAAGACCATGCTCTATAAAACAAGGTGCATAATCATAAAATGTTGAAGAAAAATTATTTTTGTCATTTCATTAAACCAAAGTATGCTGCAAGATACCTAGCTGTATATAGTATAGCAAATATAGGTATCTCATTTGGACTAATAAAATATACGTCTTACAAGTCTTGCCTGTTGATCTTAGCCACGTCACCTTTTAAATTCTACTTCAAGGAATATTTACATCTCAGAAACAGTTCATAAAGGGTTTTCATAACTAGTCCAAATGATCTTACAGAAAGAAGCATAAATGAGAATGAAACGGCTTTAGCTTAGCTGAAACTCAATCTTGCTTTAAGATGGAAAACATTTTAGGAGGGGTGTACTTCGAAGATGCCAATAGAATATCATGTTGTCATAAACTAGTGATTTCCTGCTGCAATTCAAATCCCCAGGCAAAGCACGAGCATTTATTTTTAAAGTCAGATACAATGATCCTATGAAGTTATTCCAATTATTTTCTTTCAGACTAAATGCTTTGCTCTTCCTCCCAAAGTCCTTCCTCTCACAGCTACAAACAACAAACAAACGAAAATACTATTGCTCCATAAATAAAAGCCTTGAGCTTGTGCAGTCATTTTTCTCTGGAGAGAAGCCAAAATCTTCTAATGAAAGGTTATCCATGACCTGTTGTAGCCAAACACACTCAAGATGCAAAAACACCTGAGCGCGGGTCGCACGCTGGGCTGTGTTATATGAGCTACGAGGGCAGAGAGGCCAGCAAATAACCCGAGATCCCAGCGAGATCCCAGCCCTGAGAGGGAGGAAGCAGCAGGGGCACCGAAGACCAAGCTGCAAGCTACAACCTGTGGCAGGGTGTTCTCCGAATCTTTAATAGCCTTTCCCCCTTTCCTCAGCTTTCTGCAATACAAAACGTGTGGTTTTGGCCTGGTGTGAGTCTAACGCTCAGCAACCTTAGCCAACAGTATGAATGTAGTGGAAAAGTCCTCCTCTTGAAAGGACAGGATGCTTTTCCAGGGCTTGAGGCAAACATTCTTCTTTTAATGCAAGATTACACATTGGAAAAAAAAAAGAAAAAAAAAAAAAAAAAAAGCAAACGATTCTACAGACACATGGATTAGAAAAAGAGCATCCACAAACCCCTTTATTGCTCTCACACAGAAGTAGCTTACTTAAGCAGATCTTTAAGAATACCTTGACAGCACCTACAAATGACTATCTTAATACTTCTAATGGTAAAATTTCAAAATATGTTTGCCATTAATTGTACTTTTCCACTTTATTATTGAAGATCAGTGGCACTACTTACACAGGGTAATTATTTACCTAAGGACATAAAGAGCTCAAGAGCAGCCTGGCATAGTGCGTGACTAAGGATGTTGAAAGTATTAAGAGCTGCTTGTAAAGCAGCCTGATAACTACTGCATTAACTGCATTAGTCTATATCCTTAACTAAAGAGATATCTATAAACCAAGAATTAATATGCAGCAACATAACATTTGCATACATAACATTTGCAGATTGTTGTTTGTTGTATGAAAACAGACAAACAAAGGGCCTGGGACTGTACTTTTAGAAATGTTTTCTAGAAAGCATTCCATGATTAATTTTTCAATAGTCCAGATCTATCTTACAACTATTATTGCAACAATTACCATGAACAAGTGTTATTTTTACAGATCTGAGTGACTAAGCCTTTGCTGTGGCTGCCGGTGTGTGTAAATGCAGCGCAGTTTACCACAACGCGGAGCTCAGGAGCCTCGCACCTGTCCTGCGGAGAGTGGCAGAACTGCACCCCAATTATCTGCACCCCAGGTCCATGCTAGAAAATGAGAGGCTACAGCAATAAAAACCTCCAAAGAATCTAAGTTCTAATGAGGAATATAAAGAAAACAAAGAACAAGATAAAGGGTCTAAAAGGAGCTCAACATAAAAGTCTAGGAAGAGAGCAAAACTTCCCTTCTGGTTTGATATTGATTAGTTATAAGGCCCTTTGCTACTGCAGACAATCACATCATAAAATCTCTTTATTAAAACAGTCAGGCATCCTCTTAAAAAAAAAAATAAATAAAAATAAAAAATTCATGCTCTAATTGCAAAGTTGTTCCAGAATTTCTTAGAAAATCAGAATTGACCCAACCCTATTCCAGCAAAGAAGGAAACTGAATCTGAATCCATATGCAAACATGTAATAAACATTCTGCTTAAAAGAACAGGACAAATATTAACACAATCTTTAACTATCAGAATGTTTCTCAGTCTACACTTCAGATTGCTCATTCATTTCAACAGAGAAAAAAAGAGATACTGTAGTGTCCAGCAAAACTCATTTACAGATGGCCTTACTCCCCATGAGCCAGGGCTGGTTGCCTTGCCATGTGAATTCCAATGTGTTACATGACCTACAAGAAAGATCACCTGACTTCACAGGACTGACCAAGACTAAAATATATTTTAATTTATTTTTTAAATAACATTAGTGCTGTTATATTAGTAATATAACTATAGTGCAGCAGGAAACATTAAATAAGCTTAGAGTACCCGAGACATCCAATCTCAAGTCTATATTTTCAGAGTACCATGTTACCAATTTAGACTGTGTGTGGACACGTCTGTTTTTCAAGGTTTTTTTTTTTTTGTTTTATTTTAAGGAAACTTCAACTAAAATAGTTTAACATCTTGATAAGTACAAGACTAGAGAGGGCACTTTTTGTAAAGTGCTAATACCTACAGTAGGCTTTGGGAGCTGAAAACATCTGGACAAGATAACTAGAAAAGAAACACAGAAAACTGAGGAAGGATTAAGTGAGGCAACCAAGACAGAAACGAAGAAGGGATGGAGAGGAGAGCAGGACCTAGACAGGACTGGCCTGCAGGAAAGGGCTTCAAAACTACTAGAACAGGACTAAAATTTAGCAAATATAACTAGTCTTAAAACTCTGTATTATTTATAACCCCACTTCCAAAACAGAGACTTGATATCAGCTTCTATTCTACACTACTACTAGCTCTGTTCTCGAAATGCACTTAGAAATATTTGCTAAACATGCAGACTACAAGAATGACAGCATGATGATGATTCTGCCTTGCTGGAGACAAGCCAACCCATGCTAAGCACAGAGAAAACAAGATACTGAATTGCTGCTTATTAACTAGCCGTCGTGTGTGCTAGGAGCTGAATGAGGTAGCATCCTGTCTGAAGAAGGGGAAGGAAAAAAGGGACTGCATAGTGCTGACTGCATAGTTAAGTAAAACACATGAAAGCCCTAAAAGCATGAAGTCAGGTTACATGGGTAGTTTTAATTCCACCATTTCCCAAGTATTTTCTTTTAAACAATACTTAAACTCAACATATGACATCAGTTATTAACAATATTATTTCTTTTGCATAAATACATTTTCTGAAAGAATCACTACTGCAAAGTGATGATTCACAATTCCAGAAAAAAACTCCCGGCATATCTCACTGTCTAGTCACAGGTCACCCTCATTTCTGTTTTCTGATTCAGTTGCATGAAGGGGTGATTTGTGGACCTGTCTTTGTGGTCCATTTCTGTAGTAAGAATTCTTATGGCAAGATGCTGCACTATCCTTCAGCTACTGATTATTAAGAGGTAAGAAGCTGATCTACCTGAGACCTTTTCAGATTTTTTGGTTTTCCATAAACGTCAAGTTCTCAAAATCACGTTCTTCTACATTTTGTTTATGGCATGACCTGGACAATGTAAGGAATGCTTTTAGGGGTAATCTTGCCCCACCTCCACTTTCAGATTCTCTTAAAAATACAATGCTTTAATGCAAGTAAGCAATAGAAACATTTGAGGTATTTCTTCAATCAAGCAAAAGCACATTTGATAAAGACTACACTATTCACTTTTAGGTAGAGCAGCTGGGGCAGTTGCACCAGAAATGGGAGTTCCAACTGCTCTAAAATATTTGATGCAATTTTAAGTAATTAAACAACTAATGCTTAAGTCACTATGCAGCAGTTCCAAGCAGAACTGAGACACAATATGGTTCACCCTTCACCATGCATTTGAAATCACATTATTACCTTTTGTAAAACATCTAAGGCTGTAAGCACTGCTTCCTGTAAACTTGTCAAAACTGCTTCAGTGTAGGATGGAAGGATGAAAGGAGAAGCATCAGAGCTGATGGGAACTGAAACGGCACCGTGTAAAATGACGCCCAGCTTTTGGAGATCATCCATGCTGAAACCAGTTTTGATGTGTTGGTAAAGAGCTGGGAATATCTGAATTAAAGCTGTAAGAAAAGGCTGACTGGGAATGAAAGTCAATTTATCACAGGTAATTGGAGGCTTTGTACTTTCTGAGCCAATCCTATACCAGCTGTTCCAGGCTGCCCACCAAAGATTCAAATCTTCAATTTCATCTGTTATTATAGGTGGTTCAGATCCATTATATTTTCCAATTCTTTCTCCTATGGAGTCAGTTCTCATGAAGGATCTGCCAAGACTAGTGGCAGTTGTTGTCCCCACAACCACAGGTACAGAAACGTTGATCGTGGGTGGTGTGTCGGGCTTCTCTGAGTCTCGGACAGGAGAAACAATCTGCAAGATTTCCTGGAAGCTTTTCAGCGCAGCCAAGGAAACTTCGTTATTTTTGCTGAGTGCTGCTGATTGGATATGATCAAGAAGAACATCCCAAGCTTGGGAGAAGTCTCCTATTTAAAAGAAAGAAAGAAAATAAAAATCAACTTGGGGCTGGCTTGTCATTTTTTTTTCTTTGTCTCTACAAAAGGCTGTTGCTTTAATTCAGGGAAATATCCTGAGGTCAGGTGATTGCTTCACTGTCTTTCAGAGTATATTACTTTAACTGTAACCAAAGAGAATGAATGCAATAGGCAAATACACAAACACAAGGATTGAAATAAAGATCACTCCTTATACCAAAATTTCTATCTATGCATCACACACCGCTAAGGAAATTAAGTTTTCTTTATTCTGGAGTCTTGAACAGATTTTTCCTACACATAGCAAATGTCTGTTGATTTTGGAAAAAGTTAAGCACATACAAGAAACACAGAGACAAGCCTATAGTCATGCAATTTACAAGGAATTAATTTTAAAATGTTATACAAATTATACTCTAGAGTAAGATTTCATTTTGGAGTATAAGATTTTCATCCTTTTCAGATGATTTAAGATTTTCATTAAATTTTGCCCTACAATCTCTATGCTACTAATTACCAGTTTTCAATAATTACTGCTTCCCTGTAATGTTTTATTATTCATTCATTTTTATCTCGAGTTTAACATAGTCTCAAATCTGTTACTTTTTTTTTTTTAAGATAACTGATAATCTTCACAACTCTTTTGTTGGTATCTATAATCACTAATAGCCAAAGACCATGATATTAAAAAAGTAAAACATACCTTATTTTTAGTTATGCATATATTAGCCACATACTATGACACGGTGAAGACACTAAGTTGTCTTGAAAATATAGCAGAACATCTCTGATTATAAGTCTAAACTGAAGCAAAACATTTGTTCTACGCAAAACTCACTTTAGGTGATACTGCATTATACATTTACATTGTTCAATTGTACTTAGCAATAAGTAATAGCAATATCTTGGTAAATAACCTAATGCTTAATTTTTATGGGAAAGAAAATAGAGGAACCTGGAGGAGAAAAAAAAAAAAAAAAAAGTGAAGAGAATAAAGTAACAGTATCAAGAGAAAATAAAGTCTATAAAAGAGGAGAAAAATTTAAGGAAGAGGTGAGTTTACTTCAGTGGCCGTGAGCTGGGGAAGGGACAACAGCAACC
>VZSV01000004.1:6504138-6521294 GCA_013398735.1 Nothocercus julius
CCACTGAGTCTACTAGAGTTCTAAACACATATTCTGTAACCTTAAAAAGACAAGAGGAAAAATAGGTTCTGGAAGTTTTTCTGATCTTTTGATTATTACTGTTACCAGGCTACGATAAACAAAAATTATTTGGTACACAGAACTATGAACAGTGAGATTTAATCTTAGCTAAAGTGATACAGAAGATGAATTTAATACTTCAAATTTTGGGCTCTAAGGAACACGGATTAAGAACTCCATGATTTTCATCTTATTTGAGGTGAGACAAAACAGAAAGCACCGCCAGTACTCTAATTGAAAAAATATACAGATCTGCAAGTTCATCATTTTATCTTTCAATAATTTTACCTAAGGGCTGCAATAAGTATCTCCTGGTGTTAAATATTCTTGCAACTCCAGCCAGGGTTAATACCCATGTCTCAGCCCACTGTTTCTCAGCTGTATCCCTTGAATGATGGATGAGGATGTTGCCTCCTCCTGATTCAATCTTCTCTTTGTCAGCTGTGGTGGAAGATTCTCGAACTCTATCCAACAGGTGAAATAAAACCTGTAATAGTCAGGAAAAGAGGGAAAAAAAAACAACTCTTGAAATAAGATTTTTGTGTTCATGCTAAAATAAAAGGGAATTAAGAATTTTTTTTTCTATTATATCATTACAAAACCTGGAGAGTTCCCTTATTCTAAACAGCCTCATCAACAGCAAAGAGGAGCAATCAGCCAAATGATCAGCTAGGTATTACACAGGCGTTCACCTAAGAAGGCGGAGAAACAGCATGGTCAGAAGCACGGAGAATAGTGTTAGTACTGTTGAAAGGCCAACATCCACAGATCTCAAATACTGCTCAGACGTGACAGGCAACAGCTGATTCAGCAACAGCCCAGTTTCCCCATAGGCACTACTAACACAATCATGATCCAGTAAAGGACATTTGATAGAACAAATAGACCCAAACACATGACCCTCAAACATCACCAGATTTTCACACAAAGGAAGGAGTAATTTATCTGTGCAGGAAAGGAGCACCTCTCTTATACTACATTGGCACAAGAAAGAAATGACCAAGGTACAAGACCAAAGTTTCACAAGAGGCTTTAGGAGCCTCTTTAAGAGCCAAAAGAAAGTGCTGTTAAAAATACAGGAGACAGAGGCAACTTCTCTCCATACATTGACCATACATTGTCTCTAAAAACATATAAAGGGCATGCTATTTTAAAACATGAACACACACTGCAACTCTGCAGTTATACCTTCCATATCACTGTGTGCCATGTCGAATGCTGCAGTAAAGTTCCGTGCGCGGCAATGGTGGAAAACAACGTCTGCCCAGCACTTTTTCTGACTGCAGGTCGGGGATCCACACAGAGCTCTCCAAGTTTGGCATAGAGACATAACCAAAGACAATCAAATGGCGGGGCGGGATGAAATGGTCTATTTAGCATCACCCCCTTTTCTTCTGCCTGCTTCTGCAAAACTGCTTCTTCTTTGTTTAGCTCCTTTTCAATTATTTCACCTCTTTGGAAAAAATAATCCGAAATATTCCACTACAAAATAAATAAAACACATTGTTAGAAAACATATTCTAATGTTCTTAAAGATAGTGGAATACATCATTTATGATTTTTATGTTTAGGAGTATTTTGCCAAGTACATGAAATACACTGATGAAAGAAGATCAGCATGTAAATAGTGCAGGATGCAGAAAGCATATTTCTTGCTTGTAACTTTTAGTACATCATTATACATAAACTACTAGAAAGGGAAAAAAACATTAGAAATAATTTATTGGTGGACATGTTTGCAACACAGTGCTATTTGTTTTACATAATCATGGTGTTATACAGTATTAAACTGCTCACTCAGTTTACATATGATTCAAAATGACTGCAATGGGAGTTCTGTAACAATTCAGAATACCGGTTTTGGCTTTCTTTTGTAGAAACAGACTACAAATTAATTTTCATTAAAAAAATAAGAAAACGAAAGCCAGGGGCAGCATCACTGTAGGTTAATATAAAACTCACCAACAAACCAATTGAAGTTAAGCTAATATTTAGCTCTTGATTGTGAAGTCCAAAGCTTCCTGCAACTTCAACAACTATCTGCAGACAAGTACATGGCATTGTTGGAAGAAAGTCTGTCACAACCAACTGAAGACACTGGAATGCAGTCCGTATTAAGGACTCTCTTAAGAAAACAAAACAAAAAAACACAACACATACACACACTCATTTCAAATTTCTTCAAGAGTATAGAAATTTTTTGAATACAATACCTCAGGAGATAGCATTATTTAAAAAGAAAAAAAAATCCTTTTAAAGTTTTCCGCGATAAATTTAAAATGCTTTTCAATTAGGATTTTTTTTTTTTTGTGGTATAACATTAAGCTGAAGCTTCAAATTCTGATAAGGTATTTTAGTCATATTAACTACTGAAGACCCTCCAACAGTCTTCATCTATCTTTTTTATGCTAAAACAAAGTCTGCTTCTCCGTTCTGAATTTCTAGGACTTGTTATTTTGAAGGTGTAAGCTAAGACATTCTAAAAAAGCCACATTAGGCAAAAGAAAGCTTAAGTTTAAGCATTATAAACTTCCACAGAATAAGCTGTTCTGAACAGCTTCTGGTTCCAGGTGTTACAAAATTGCTCAAAGTATGCCAACCAGATGGAAAGGTAAAATACATGTTTTTTTTTTTTTTTTTTTTTTGTTTTGTAATATAGAAACCCTGTGTCCTTCAGAATATATATTCCAGGAAAAAAATCCAGAAGACAGGTGTGTGAGTTATACATTTCAGAATGTCAAATAAAAGAACCACCTTTTCTTTCTGTGTAATTCGAAATAAAAAATCACCAGTGGGTGTGTACCGCGTCTCCGTTTCTACTCTATTGCAACAGGCAACACAAGATGGAAGGGAGGGGAATGCACAAGAAGCTTCACATGGACAATAATGGTGTAGTTAATTGCTCTCTGTTAAAAAGTGGTCTACAGATAGACCCCCCTCCTACTGCTGAAAGGCAAAGGATTTCTCTTTGCCATATTCAAGAAGTAAATGCTCAGACACTACCTTCCCTCCTCTTCACTGCAGGAGTTTATTATGTGAAACACATCTAAAAGTTCCCTTTTCATCTTCAAGAGGGAGGCCACGAGAACAAACTCAAAACCCAGCTCATTTCCCAGTTAAGTTCCTTGCGATACACTGTGTGTGTGGGGAGGATGGCTGCAAAGTTCCTCACACAAATGGCAACTGCAAGACAGCTCTTCAAAATGTTAGGTTGCTCTTAATGCTATGAATGGACACAAAAAGAGGAAATACAAATGAGAGAAACCTAACCTTAGCTCTAGGAATCTTTATGATCATTTACATCTTTATGCATCAATTTTGAAAGAGACAGGGATATCCCGCTGAAAAGAAATTCTTCAAAGGAAGAATTCTCTTTGCTTGGCAGCCTAGTATGGTGCAATCAAGAAGTGACTTTCAAACAGCATCTTCTGTATTTTATAGCCGCCTGGCAAGAGAAATATAAATGAATCTCTACCCTGGAAGCCAGGATGCTCACTGACCAGAAAACGCTTGGAAAGGAAGTCTAATGATCAATAAGCTTAAAACACAGCAATATAGTGCCCATATCTTGTGATGGTAACTTCAAGCAAGGCAACACATTCAGTTGTTTTCCAGGGAAAAGAGGTGGTTTGCTTAATTTTTTTTCCTACTGTAGTTGACGTGATATGGAAAAACAGTGCTACATAGTTGAAGGAGGACATTCTACCATCTTTGTTCTATGAGACTAAGATATAACACAAGACCTTAGTAACATCTTAAGACACTTGCCAACAAGGTAGAGATCCAAAGGGATCTGAAGCGTATCTTGAGAATAGGTCAGTGCTGGTTAGAATCCATCAAAAACAGTGAAAATGAGACTGCAACCACAGAACATTCTGTACCAAATGTGGAAGCAATACATACCAAAGAAAGCATGATTAATATGGCACTTGTAAAAAAAATTATTACGTAAAAATAAAATAAAGTTCAGAGGAAGAAACATACTAATCTAAATCTTCAAGAATTCTGCATGATTTAGCTGTTTCTTTTTCTCTCTTGTTTCTTTTTCTTAATCATGCAGAATTCTTTGGTGGCATGAGAGATGTGTCCACCAGATGGTTGAGAAACTGAATTGGCACAAGAAGTACTCCTCCGTGTATGCTGCATGCTGACCAAGGGAGAAGGTAGAATGTAACAGTACCTTAGTTTTCTGAAAGATCAGTTCACTAAAAAGACACACGTGCTACAGGAAAGAATACCAAAACTAGCTTTCTGTTGAGTAAAATTGTTCATAAGCTAAAAACAACAATAAAAAACATGGCTATTAACAGAGTAGTTAAATAAAAAAGTAAAAACAAAATTCTTTCTGCTGTTCTTATCTTCATTTTTCCCCTCCCACAATCACTTACCCCTGATCACTTCGGATTGCCCCCATGACTCCAAGCACCAGTGGCCAACCGGGTCCCAAGCTGTCTCCCTGACTTTGCAGAATCTGTAGCACACATTCCAACTGCTTAATCCTGATATCAGGGTGACTGATGTTTGACAGCTCCTTCAGTGGATTTAATAAAAGTAGCTGCAGTCTCTAAATGTAAACGATATTTTTCAGCTTTAGAATATGCTTTAAAAGATCTTTAGTTATTTTTATATAGAGTACATGAAACCACACAGTACCAACCAAAGATTCTTACGAGGTTTTTAAAGTTACTTAAAAAAATGAAATTCAGTGGCAGACTGAACCTTTAAAAAAACTGTTTATAAAGGATCTCAACAGAAAACTTGTATTTTTTTTTTTGCACCTGTTATCCAGGTCCTTCAGGGAGGGACCAGCTAACTGCCAGTCGCAGCAGGCGTCCACAGCTGTATAAAACCAGCATGCAACTTCATGGCAACCCAGCAGGGCTAGACTAAGCGTCCTGCTAAACACACCTTGGAAATGACATCCACTGAAACTCAGCAAGAGCATTGGGATGCTTATTAAAAACAGACTGATTAGCTGTAATTTACAAGGTAAGAAAATTCATTTTTTCCTGGCCACTAGATCATATATTTGGTTCTGAACATTCTGAAATTGTTTTGCATTCATGAGGGTGATCCACAACTTCTTTTAATGAATGGACACAATGTGAAAGCAACATCATGCCTTTCTAGGCACTTGCAAAAATAAAGTGGGGAGACTTCACTGGAGGGCATAAGCTGATTCTCAACAGGTGCATTTGAATCTTACAGCTTTAGGCTTTATAAACTCGATGGTAAAATTGCTGTGCGAATGGCACCTACTCACTGAACTGTAGAACACTTCCCCTAGGAAAGATTTTGATTTTATATTCAAGTTCCAGAAAAGTAAAGCAGCTCTTCATAAACTTACTATACCTGATTTTGTGATAAAGGTGGATCATGGCTGAATGTCAGTCCTGCTTTAATGAGAGAAGTTAAAGCTTCTGCTCCCCATTCTCTCATTCTGGAGTTTGGATGCTGACAGACCTGAAAAGAAACAGTGTTTTGTGTAAGGTCATTCTTATTTAATCAAGATTTTAATATATTTAATATATAAAAATATATCAGTTATGGATATATCAGTTAGACTTTTACAAGCAACTATAAGAAAATATTATACAATAATAGAGCAAATATGGCAATTCTCTAAATTACAAACATTATGTTTGACAGTCAAAAAGAAAAGTTGTCTTTTGGACAGACATACCTTCTGAATAAGGAAGCAATAGGAAGCAGTGAAAGACAGAAGGAAGCAAAATGAAAATCACAGTAGTTCAGTTAAAAACATTCTCCAATGTCAATGTATTAATTGCTAGTTTTGTTCATAATATATTAAAAAGTACTAAAAAATCTAATGCATGCCTGAAACTCTTAGGATTAATTTGGCCTTATAATACTGTAAAATCCAAGTTTCAACCTTTCACATTCAGTTTAACATATCAAGTGTGGAAGCAAGATACTAACCACAGTCCAAGCATATGTTCTTCTATATGCTCAAGTACAAAAAGTAACTACATGATGAATGTAAAACAAGACTTGGAAATCATTATTTCAAAAGCTTGACAAAATAACAGTGAACACTGAATATCAAGTTTCAAATGCATTTTTGTTTCTTTTTGTTCTTTGCATCCTGATCAACACAACCTAATGGTTTTGCTATTTGCTTGTTACAGAACAGCAAAATAAAAATAAGGTGCAAATCCATTCCACATATATGAACATACTATGAACTGTACTGCCAAACCTGATATAGGTCTGTCAAACAAGATAATTATTTAGAAGTCAATGGGATTGTGGACAATTTTTTTTTATTTCCACTTGCCCTTCCAGTCCTAGCTTAGGTGATGTGAGAATTCAGACCCTCTCAAGGCCTGAGGCAGGGCTACAGTGAAGGCACGTGGCTTGGGATAGTGGATGGTCTCCTTATTAGCCACTAGCAAAACTGAGAAGGAGACTGAAACAGAATTTCTAGTTTCATATTAAAACAAAACAAACAAAACAATGCAGGCAAGAAATAGCTACTCTCCTGAATTACTCTTTTCTCTTACTCCATATTAAAAAAGAATCACAGAATGCCAGGATGGTTGAGGTTGGAAGGGATGTCTAGACATCATCCAGTCCAACCCCCTGCTCCAGCAGGGACACCCAGAGCACGGGGCACAGGGCGGCAGCCAGGCGGGTCTGGAAGATCTCCAGAGAAGGAGCCTGCACAGCCGCTCTGGGCAGCCTGTGCCAGGGCTCTGGCACCCTCACAGCAAAGAAGTTCTTCCTCACATGGAGGTGGAACTTCCTGTGTTTCAACTTGTACCCATTGCCCCTTGTCCTGTCACTGCCACCATGGAGAAGAGTTTGGCCCCAAGAAAAGAATGGGAAGTTCTTTGAGGACTTCGATTTAAAAGGAAATCTGACAACACTTTAAAATGTTTTTTTTTTCCTGCAGAACAGTCTTCTTACTAGAGGGAAAATGGATTCCCAGAATGTGGATGTGGGGTGGGGGAAGAAATGCTTTGGCTTTAAGCAGTTGGGACTCCTAAATATCCATATTCTCTCTTCTGAAGAAATGGTAAGAGTACATGGAGGTGAGCTGATTCGCACAAATGAATTTAGAGATGACCAATCCTTTATATTGCTTGAAATAAAATTATTACAATCTACTGGTTAAAATATCCAGTACTTTCTGGAAAATATCCATTATTTTTAGGGAGAAAAGCTCTCTTCTTGACCCACTTAAAAATCCAACCTCTTCTTTGATTCCCAGTCTCCTAAACATCATTGACCAGGCTGAAACAGTTACAGATCCTCATTTGTTCTTAGTTTCAAACTCAGAATTTTGCACTTTTTCCTGAAGCACATTTTTCATATAGAAGGTAAAATAGTTATTCAGGAAACTGAAATACAACAATGCCAACTATTTTGTTATCTATACAAGATTTGCTTCTGTGAGACTAATCAAATTGTTAATTTACATTTACCATTAACAACAACAACAACAAAAAAAAACACACACAAAATAAAAGTCTGGAGAATCCAATAGCTTCAATCTATTTGGCAAAGGCAAAAAAATGTATCTTAGTTTCCCTAGCTATTTGTACAATGTGAAGCCAATATAAAACCTTTGTCTGCTTTACTGATTATAAATCATACGTGAAGTATTGTAAATCAATATTTTTCACTGTGTTTATAAAACATAACACCGACAGCACCGTGAAGAGAAAGCTAGCAAAAGCTATAAAATACGGGGATTTAAGTATTTAAAAGCACCTTTAAATTCAAACAGTGATGTATACAAGTTGTACAAGTAAACTGCATCAACCATCTAAATAGGGTTTACATTGAACTTTTTTTTTTTTTGTTTTGTTTTGTTTAATACTTGTGGAAATGCATTTCCATGAGAGTTTCATTATCACAAATTAACTTCTGGTATGACTAAGAAAGCAAGCAGTTACCTCCAAAAGATGGCCAGTCAGAGGTCTCCAAAGAATCTCAATCCTGTGCATGTTAACTAGTCCTGTTTCCAGTAATTTAGCGACAGCAAAAAGCGATGGCTCCTTTGTAAAACAGGAATGGAACACACAATTCTGAGTGAACTGCAGTAATGTTAGAGCCTTCCTCTCCATTATACTTTATAAATCAGAATGCAGCTAGCCTGCATGAGAGTGCTGCTAAATTTCACGAACTGCTCTGACTATTTACAGAGCAAGGAGCAGGACTAGGTGGCTTCCACAGCACCTGCAGTACTGCAAAGGAAGCCACAAGGGGGTAGCAACAGAATACCAGCAGGAATACTCTTCTCAGAATACTCTTTTCAGAATTTTTCACCCAGTTTTCTCCTAGTTTGAACAAGGTATCAGAGGTCCTAATATTCCCTTCCAAAGTCTCATTTTTATAAAACTGATATGAGGAAGCAGTACATACCACACTTTACTAGCAGAAGAGATTTATTTGCCGTCATGACTCTTAAGAGTCAGAAATTATATGTAAATGAACATTATAGATTATTTCATTAGGGGTCCCCTTTTGCTTTATTTTCCCTCAGATTTATGAAAGCGTTGCAGGAATATGAAAATTTCCATTTATCAAACATATATGCAAATATTTACAATAGACTTACAAAAAAACCAATAATAATAAAAATATATCAGAATCACAGAATGGTTGAGGTTGGAAGAGACCTCTAGAGAACATCTAGTCCAACCCACCTGCTCAGGCAGGGACACCTAGAGCATGGAGCACAGGGGCACATAGTCAGAGTTACTACTGTACTGTAAGTATTCTGCTCTTCACTGTTCCAATTTATTCTGATTTCCTATTCTCTTTTTCAACTGATTTAAACGCCAACTACTTATTTTAATATATTTTCCTCTCTGCCTTAAAGAATTGAACTAATGCTACAATTATCACGTATTTCAAACAAGTAAGTGTTTAAATCAAACTTCTTTTTACTTATTTTCTGTCATCATTATTTCTAGTGTAAACAATCAAGCAACAAGGTTCAGAAACCCTCCTCTGGGATAAGATTATGACTAATAGAAGATACATTCAATCTTCTTCAAATCACAGTATCTTTAACCATGCGGGGCCAGAGTTGTTTTCCAGGCTGCCAATAATCCTATCATTTTCTCAGGTAAATAAGAATTATCAGGCTTGTTTAATATCAAAATTGTCATGCTTATTTTTGAAACGTATTAAAAAAAAAAGGAAGTAAAAAATTAGCACCTCAGAGAATGTACTGTGCCATTCCTACCCTCTGAATTTAAAACAGCTTATTCAAATTTTATCTATCTCTAATCTGATTAATGGAAACACATGGCATTCCTTAGTTAACAAAAATCAAACCAGGAATACAATGAAAATGCTCAGAAGATTTAGCAACTGTATGAACCATTATAAACAAGGTATTTTCTGGTTCTTAATTTATTTTATAGTCCAGAGTATCAAATATAATACTGGCTTATTATTGGAAGCAGTTGGCTTAAACAAATAGACAAATATTCTGTCCGTCTCACAAAAAAAAAAAAAAAAAAAAAAAAAAAAACTGAAAGGAAAACAAAGAAGACTTTTTTTCTACCTTATTGTTTCCATAGGCCATATCCATGGCTTCCAGAGACAAGGAGCAAAGGGCATTTATTAAGTGATGTAAGGACACATCATCAAGATACCTGAAAAATAACAGCTATCAAAGCATTGCTACGTTTGATACATACACATTACTTCAAATATAAGATGAGGTCTCTTACTGTGAGCTTTCAAACAGCCTTGAAAGAATGTTGGATATAACTGGCAGATCAGTCATAACTGCTGTAGTAAGAACCTTAAAAACAAACAGAAATTTGTCTTATAGATTGCAACAGAAAACACTGCATAATCATTCAGGTACAGAACAAACAATTGTGCTTACTGTACTGGGCCCTTCCACAGCTCTGCCGGGTTTTAAGGCACCCCCAACACCTGGCTTCAATCCCAGAATCCACACAAGATGCTGAAACACAAAAGGATGATTTTCCAACAT
The DNA here is from genome assembly GCA_013398735.1 of Nothocercus julius. Classification (NCBI taxonomy): domain Eukaryota; kingdom Metazoa; phylum Chordata; class Aves; order Tinamiformes; family Tinamidae; genus Nothocercus; species Nothocercus julius. Next base: position 6,514,184 of record VZSV01000004.1, read on the forward strand.
AGTTTTCTATAAAGTGGCAGAAATATTTAAACAGATTATTTTAGATTTATTTACAAAGGAATATTTAGGTTTCAGGTATTATTGTTCGAGAAAAACCTCTTAAGAGAGGGAGAGGAAGCTTAACACTATCTGAGATAGCAGGCAGCCAGTCAGCCCAAGAGAACTGGAAGGAGATAGATATATAAATATATATATATATATATACACACACACACACACATATATATATATACACACACACACACACACATATATATATATACACACACACACCCCTACTATAGTAGGTATTCAAGGCAACTCAAAGTGCACTGTGAATAGAATCAAAGCTTTTACCACACCTGAAGAGTAGCCAGGACAAGCTGCCACGATGTACCAAGAACAGCTCCATGGCAGTGGGCTAAGTTGAGTAATGTCCTCATGCACTGGATATTTTTTGAAGTCAGCTAAAAAAATATATATATATATATATTTATGTACATAATGTTTTATAATAATAATATTTCCAGGAATTTTGCCTTTAAAAGTAACCTTTAAGCTACTTAGTTAAATTTAAAAGTTAGCACTGGTGCAATGCATCTATTTTACATAAGTAATTCAATAACCCTCCATCCCTCAGTCTTATCTTGCTGGGGTTGAATTGAGGCAGCGAGAAAATGACACTACTTCACTGAACTAAGCAGAGAACAGGCTACATATAACAAAGGTCAAACCAGGCAAACTCAAAAGCAGTAAAGGCTCCTGACCAAAGTATGGTCATAAGCAAGACAACCATGATACAGGGAACTGTGAAAACTCACAGGGAACTGGAAGATCAAAAACACAAGTTCAAAGCTGGAGAGCTTTAATGACATCATCTCTACAATATCAGCCTGTCTTGCAACAAAATTTGTAAGGTAAATTTTTGTACGCAGACACATAACAGAGCTGCGATCCAAGAGCTTTCAGACAAAATAGGTAGGAGCCAAACTAAAATTCAGATAAAAGCCTGGAGCAAACCTGCTTTACAATTACAGAGCTTTGCTGTGTAAATTAAGAGCTATGAGAACACATCAGATAAACAGCACTTCTATAAAGATTATCTATTGACTCTTTTGAGACATACTGAGATGCAGTTAAGAGACGCTTAAAAGAGTCTGTTAAGCAAGGTAGATCATTCACAAATTGTACTTACCATCACTGTTCCCTGGGGCTGAAGAGCTAAGGGTTGACCTACTGCTACAACCTGCTGATGAGACTCGCTTGAGGGACTGATCATTTGAACATTCTGTCCCTGAATAGAATACGCTAGAGGAAAACAAAAAAAAATCCAAAACTTAACAGCCAGTACTCACAGGAGTAACAACCACCAGCTTCTGACAAACAAATTTCTGTGAGTTTTTAATGTACTAACTTTACAGCAGCTCACTACATTGACATCTTCAGATATATTTATATTACTACAGTATTGCTTTAGGGGGTTAAACAAACCAACATTAATTTGTCTCCCATTAATTACAACGTTTGGCCTGCAACTTGTATGTCCAGCACCTACAGGTTGAGTACATGCCTTAACTCTTATCTGTCTAAAATCAGTCTGCGCTACTGCTGTACTTGTGCAGTTTAAAAATAAAGGTGTTATATTTGCTATGTTGTGGCGTTTTTCCAGTACAGGACTATAAGTGATCCTTTTTGCAACTTACCTGTTACCTGTAACTTATCTGAGAGAGGAGTAACATACCAACCTACTACAGTAAGATGAAGCTCACTGCTTCTCTCCCTTCAGAAAATCTAAGGAGTGTATTATAAAAATGGCCAGATCCAACTTATTTTATGTTTATAAACTACATTTGCAACATGCAAAACTACTACACTTTAGCAGAGAGCAGCACCTCACTGTTAGAACTGTTTCACCTACTCACAATATAATCATATCCTCAGCTAGGGGGCTGAAGAAGAGATTCTGGTCCTTGTTTCCCAGCAAGTGACACCCAGAGATCTGTATTACAGATCTACTATTAGACCAATGTGCAATTAAATTTCTGGCTAATAATAATTCAGTTTCTAAAATCAGAAAGTGTACCGCATCATCTGTACATATTTCATAACTTGATTCTTGTAGCATCCTCAGGATGGGGGAAGCAGCAATTTGCTCTTTTGCAAGCTGAACAGAGCCCAGAACTTAAGACCTGCCATTCACTCTGTAAGTACTAGAGTCACTAGACAACTATAGAAAAGACTGCAGAACACCACAAATGAAGGAAGCTCAGACAAAATTAATATAGCCAAATACTTTATGCCAAAGAACACTACACCTGCTTATGTTAGAAATCACATCTTGAGAAAAAAAATGGGTTTTGAGTCATTTTAGCATGGACAATACATGAAACAAAATTAAACATATATGAACATATAATAAATGAAATGTAGATGCTTACATTTGCTGGAGAGAGCTGCAGTTGTGCTGTTTAATACAGTAAGGGCATAGTGAGGAGGCAAGGACCCTTTGCAAATGGCAGTGATGAAGGCATCTCTTGATGTGACGAGACCTAACCTTCCACAAAGCGCAGCCATGGTCAATTCTGCTTTTAAAATATTTTCAGTGGCGGCTTCGTCAGTGCTGAAAGAGCACGTATCATTTAGTAAGAAAACACGCACACACACACGCCCCCATACAGAGACTAACTAAACATGAAAGCAATGAGAACTCAGCGTTTAAAACTGGCAACACCACAAATGCTGAAGAGCAAGCATAACTAATCAACAAAATTCTTTAAAACTATTTCTTACAAAATTGGTCTTTAGTTCTGAATGACTTAGCACAAAGGAGCCTACAAGGAGATATTTAACACTGATTTGAGAAAAAGAGGTTTGATAAATATTCTTTGAAAGGGGCAGGTAAGTTGCCACAGTTACTATCTACTAAACAACGAATCCACTTCAAAGGAAATATTGCAGAATGTTAACAAGCATGGAAAAACTATTTTCATCACTTTATCAACAGTAACTAAGACTTGAGAGAAATCACTTCAATATAGCAAGACATTCCGTCAGAAAAAAAAATGAAGAGTTTAAATGGAAATCTTTGAAAATTAGTTTACTGCTCTCTGTATATTAGAGCTCCATGTGTATCATATGTATGTAAAACTATGTATGTTTGATTTTTATGCTACACTTTCAGGGCCTTGCATGTAGTTTACTCCTAACAGAATCTCACTCAGTCTACCCATCACTAACACACTCCTCTGGTATTGTCTGCTTCTGTACTATGAAGAGCTCTCTCCCATACTTTTTTTTTTTTTAAATCTTATTCTCTCTGTCAACGCGAGCACTTTCAAAACTTGGTTCAAGGTGTAACTAGGAATACAATCTATGGAAGAAATTAAAACAGACAAAATACCTTGCATCAAGTAGGAGGGATAATGCAGCAAGAAGACCACACCAACATGCATTCACCATTTCTTCCCAGACAGCTCTGCTAACTTGAAAGAAACACATACAGAATTTGTAGCAGAAAAAAACATAACTGAAAGTTTTTAAATAAAATATTGGCACCAATGCACAATGCTCACTTAACACCATTTAAAGTATTAAATGAACTGAATTTAAAGTAACATGGCTGAAGAAAAAAAAAAAAGTCATGTGGCATTTACGATTCCCCCGGTTCCCAAAACACCTTTTTTTTAATTTCTCTAACATGGCAGAGCTACGACTTGCGCTCGGCCACAGGGAGCTCCTCGGCGCCACGGCTCCCGCCATGCTGCGCGCCAGCCTGGGACGCGTGGGAGATGCGCCCCTGGCAGCCGAGCATTTCCCTGTGCGCACATGGGGGCTCCTCTTGTGCGGCAGAAACACTAGCCCCTGCTGTTTCTGCTGCTAAAGGAGGTAAATTCTTCCCTGAATCCTTAAATGACATCTCTCCATTACAACATCTTGTCTTCTCATTTTGAAACAGGATTTTGTAATGTGATTGTAACTGCCAGGTTTTTTTTTTTTTTTTTTTTTTTTTTTTTTTTTTTTGAGTTGGGATCTCTACTGCGGCCTGTGTGGATCTCGGTGCTAAGCACACTTAGGAACACAGGAAGGCAGAGCAGCAGTCCTGCAGACCAGGACACCTATTACCAGTGCTCTGCCATCCTAACTACACACATATCTGTGGACCAGTACTGCAACACCATAAGGAGACTACATTTAAAATGCTGCATGTCAGAAACAGCACGTAAGAGTCAATATCTTCTTATAGCCTACTGCTGTTATGTTCAAAAAGCTATTTCAGAGAAAGTTTAAAAAATATTTCCAAGTATTTGTTCAAATGGGACTAAAAATGATAAAAATCTGCAAATTACTATTTAATGGAAGGCTTTTGCATACTATTTCAAAACAATAAAGTTAAACAAAAAAGATTAAATATTTTGGCTCTCCTTAACATAAAACTCAAAGTAATCTTGATGTAGATGCTAGAATTTCTCCATAAAAAAAACAAATAATAAAAAGAATATATATTAAACATAAAACTGTACTAGTAAGATTGATTCTTGTGTTGTAATTTGTGTTATTTGCATTTTCATATACCTAGGTCTTTCTCCGACTGGTCAGATGCAGACTGCAAATCCTGCTGCTCCGAGGAGTGTGCTGGTGATGAGGTTGCCTCTGCTGTGATCTGACCGACTGTTTCAGCCTCTCCCAACTCTCCTTCAATCATTGTTGTGATACCACGGACAAGATCCAGCAAACAGTGAAATGCGACTGACATGGCATAGCCCTCAGGAATTGTAGGTGGCTCTACTTTGTCCAGCATTTCCAAACTAAAACAAAAAGAAAAAAAGCATGACAAGCAGGTGTGCAACTGTACAACTGTGACTAAAAATCAATAAGAAAAAACAAGTTTCCAAGTTCCTGATAATTGCAAACAGGCTCAAAATATCCATTCTCGAAGAGTTACAGAAACTCCAGAAAACAAGCTACTTCACAAATTGTTACTAATTGAAATAGTAAATGACACACTAAATACAACAGTAAATAAAAGAGCAGAAGCTCTGTGTATTGCATGTAGATCTGCAAATAAATATTAAGACATTAACACATATATAAGAGTGTTATTGAATGAATTATGCTACTTGTATTATCACTCTACTGTTACTACAAAACTACATTTACAAAACGATGTACAGGGAAGAAATAAAGCAGCGTGAATATTGCTATAGCAACTTGGGAGCAAGTCACACGTTCCACGATTACACCGAGTCCATAAAACTGGAAAACCCTGCCACTAGATGATAATTTATGATCAAATATTCATCACCTTCCATCAATTATGCTGAGTGCAGATGTGCACGATATAGAAGTTAATTGCATAATGCTGACATTATTCACTTCTGAAATCTGGAGGTGATTTTTTCTTTTCAAACCTCAAAGCCAATTAAGGGAATCTCTGCATTAGGAAAGTACTGAGCGCCAGACTATTTGCCAATTTCATTGAGTATTTTTACTCTAAAATCTTGTGGGCTGTACAAATAATTTGCAGTTTGAACAGATGACCCTCTATGGTCATGACTGACATGAAAAACTTCCATTATTTCAAAAGGCATTGTAATCTCATATTTATAGCTCTGTAAGCTGAGAGTACAGTCTCTATTGCACGAAGTCTTCAAGAAAAAAACCTAACTGGTCATACTAAGAAGCATTCAGAGTCTAACCTTGACCTATATATAGACCTATAGGGTCAATATATTCCAATGCCTGGAATAGCAGCTTGTCCAGCATTTATCAAAATATCCTGTTCCATAGGAACTGCCACACAGTGGAAGCACTGGGGAAAGCTATTTTCCACCCACCTCCTGGTTTAATGCCTCTCATTTGCCATTACAGAAGCTATTAAAAGATATTCTAAGATTATTATTTACTAGAGTGAGGCTTAAAACTTAAGAGCTAACACTGCAATGGTGCAGTAAAATAATTCCAACAGACGCTAAAGCCATAGGGCATATTTGGATCAGAATCCATAACACTAACAAAACAATGAAGAAAAAAAAAGGGGGGGGGGAGCAAAAAAGGGGCAAAAAAAAGAGACAGATTGCTTCACCGCACTGACTAAAAATTCATAATATATCTCAAATACAAGTAAAAATAGTACTTGCACACTAAATTTTTTAAAGTCCTTATATAATCAAGTGGTAAATAACTTTAATACTTTTTTTTTTTTTTTTTTTTTTAAAACAGGGATGGTGGTACTCACTAGGTAGCTTTAGCACTTCCTTGTACTGTTACGTTCAGGATGGGTATCCAGGTACCCCTGTACTCAAAGGCAGGTAACACAGTTGCGCCCCCTGCCATTCCAAGCGCTCCAGGGGCAGCTTGTGCTGAGCCTGCGCTGCCCGACACGTTGCTTCCTGCTCAGGGAAAGGAAATGATAAAATTAACCATCCTTGCAATCTAATTTTAATTACCAAGCATCCTTTTTCTATGCTGATTTTTTTACGTTGACATATGCATCACACAGAGATCACCAGCTTGCTCGGGAGAAGGAAGGGGAACCACTATATTTGTGCTCCCCCTGCTGTCTAAAACGTAATGTTACATGCAGAGTAAAAGGCATTGGTATCAACTGCTGTTTCCAGTCGTAGTAAAAGGTTTTTGTGAAACGTGCAGCAAGCAGCAGCACTCAGAATGCTCTATAAGCAAACTAAATTTAAATGGCCTCAATTAAAAAATATTTTATATTTTTAATATGTGTATAATGTATATATTTAAGTGTAGCATCTAACAGACCTTTCAATCATAGAATCATTCAGGTTGGAAGAGACCTTTAGGGATCATCTAGTCCAGCCCCCTGCTCCAGCAGGGACACCCAGAGCATGGGGCACAGGGTGGCAGCCAGGCGGGCTGGGAAGATCTCCAGAGAAGGAGCCGGCACAGCCTCTCTGGGCAGCCTGTGCCAGGGCTCTGGCACCCTCACGGTCAAGAAATTTTTCCTTAAGTTCCTGTGGAACTTTCGGTACTTCAGTTTGTGGCCGTTTCCTCTAGGAAGGCCCCATCCTCCTCACTGCCTCCCTTGAGGTCCTTATAGACACTGCTCAGGTCTCCTCTCAGCCTTCTCTTCTCCAGGCTGAACAGGCCCAGCTCTCTCAGCCTT
>VZSV01000004.1:6521430-6548438 GCA_013398735.1 Nothocercus julius
TAATGCACCCCAGGATCCCCTTGGCCTTCTTGGCCACGAGGGCACTGCTGGCTCATGGTCAACTTGTCGTCCACCATGACGCCCAGGTCCCTCTCTGCAGAGCTGCTCTCCAGCAGGTCGGTCCCCAGCCTGTACTGGTGACTGCGGTTATTCCTCCCCAGGTGCAGGACCTTGCACTTGCTGAACTTCATGAGGTTTCTCATTGCCCACTTGTCCAGCCTGTCCAGGTCCCTTTGGATGGCAGCGCAGCCCTCTGGGCTGTCAGCTCCTCCTCCCAGTTTGGTACCATCAGCAAACTTGCTGAGGGAGCACTCTGTGCCTTCATCCAGGTCGTTAATGAATAAATTGAACAGGACTGGGTCAAGGACTAACCCCCGAAGGATACCACTAACTACAGGCCTCCAGCTAGACTCTGCCCCACTGATCACAACCCTCTGAGCTCTGCCATTCAGACAGTTCTCAGTCCACCTCACTGTCCTCAGGACCTCAGACCTCACTGTCCACTCATCTCACCCACACTTCCGGAGCTTGTCCGAGAGGATGCTGTGAAGGACGGTGTCAAAAGCCTTGCTGAAGATGAGATAGATGGCACGCACCGCTCTCCCTTCACCCACCCAGCTAGTCATTCCATCATAGAAGGCTATCAGGTTGGTTAAGCATGATTTCCCCTTGGTGAATCCATGCTGACTACTCCTGAGCACCTTATTGTCAGCCACATGTTTAGAGACAACAGCCAGGATGTTTTTTCCACAATAAGAAGTCATGGATTATTTGAAAAGCTACATGATGAATTCATGAAATTACAGGAAAGACAAATAAGTCACTCCAAGAATAAAGATCCACAAACTCGAAAGACTTCAAAAATGCCAAAGCCACATGATTCAGTGGCTTAAAAACTGCAGGATTCAAATATTCTAAAAATTGTTCTGCTCCAAGCTAGAGGAGAATAAACACCAGGGAAGAGCCAACAACATGCCAACTAATGGCCATAAGGGAGCTAATTTTGATTCCACTCCAAGAACCCAAAAAAAAGTTGACAAAAAGACTTTATATATGAAGAAGTCTATACATATTAGGAGTAGCTGCCACAAGTTCAGATTGTTTCCCTGTATAGACAAAGGAGAGAGAAAATGGCAGAGTCCTCAAGAAGGCGCCTCAAAACACCTATATGCATCAGTCTAACAACTTCCATTTTGGTATGTTCTCTTTGAACAGTACAGAAAGGCTAACTTACCAACTCAGGCAAAACAAATGCATGAAGAAGTCTATGCACTTTAATACAACAAAGCCTATCAAAACAACAAAGATCAAATGGTCAAAATGCTGCCACTAGCACAATACACTGGTATAATTATTTGTCATTCCACTATGGAGTCCGTCAGGGAAACTATCTTTGTACCAACTTAACTTTTTACAGCAAAAGGTAAAGATCTACACCTGTACAACAAAGGTGATAAAAGATTAGATAGATGCAGCTTTAATCATCTTTCTTGAAAAGGCTACTTTGTCACAAAATCTAAGTTCAAAACTCAACTGTATATACTTTGAGTTATCACAGGATTGGCATAACTGGAAGACCGACAGAAAATTAAGTTGCGCTGATCTGCTCGTTGTCTGTTATACGTGGTCATCAGAGAAGAAACAGAGAAATGCATGAGAAACACTCAGACAGGAAGACAAAAAGGTGAAAAGATAACAGAGAAAATTACTTGGAATGATAAGCCCTTGAAATAGCGATAAAGCTAAGGACAAGGCTGTATTGAAGACTAAGGAAAAACATAAATTTGGAGAGCAAATGTTAAGAATAGCTTCTTGTGTGTACTACATGATGACAACTGCTTTTTTGTTTTGCCATAATGGGTTAAAGTAACCCAGAAATAATAAAATGGCTCTACCAGCTTCTACATACAGCTACTGAACAGCAGCCACCGTGATAAATTTCTGCACATAAACAAGGTCAACACCAACTTGGAACTCAGAAAACACCAGCCTTTGAATGAGCACTGATGTGTATGAGATAAACACTATTTTTTAAAAATGTTTTTTTATTTAAAGCATAATCTATATCCACAATCCCTTAAACTATAGCAAAATCATAACTCTCTCTAATGTCCAAGGTGGAAGAAGAAAGATCTACTAACTTACAAGCTTCTTGGACTGCTAGGGCAATAATAAATGACTAGGAGAAAAAGTGACAAAACTGATTCAGTTCTTATTGGAAAGGTTTCGTAGACACACAGACGCGATCAGACAGTTTCCTTCCTTTCTTATCCATAGACCTTCCACATAATTCGGCCTGTCTGTGTGTATTTGTCTAACCTTGATAAAAAGTAGCATTGCACTAGTGATGCACAGATTTCTGCCATGAACAACAGGAAAATATTCACACTCACTTTTGAGACACTCCGTTAGGCAATCTACTTTCTATAGCTTGCTGTTTAAAAGCAATCAGCAGCAGGGAACTACACTGACTGTTTTATTTTGCCCTAATAAAACTGCATTTTGCAAGACAGGGTTTTTCATTTTCCGGTCCCTAAAAAGAAGTTCATGAGTATTTTTTACATTACACTTAACTATGCACCTCAGAGCCTGATAACCCATTTACCTCTTAAGTGCTCTGAGTCACGGTTCCCAGACTGAATAAACTAAAGAAAGATAAAAATAAAAATCCTGAAAGCACAAATATAGTCATACAAATCAACTTTCCTAATAAAACTGCAGCCTGTGCCTGCCTTTTCTGCAAACTTTCCCACTTACAGGAGCTGGGAACCATTTCAGACTTCAGTGATAAGGTACTAAAAAAGCTTAATGGCAAAGATTTCAATTTCATTCTCTTTCAGGGACAAACACATACATTACAAAATGTTTAAGTTTATATGGTCACTCTCTTGACATATTTATCTACTTTTTATTATAGATATACTATCAGAATTATTAACGAATTACTATCTTGTTTAAGAAGGCATGTCAAGAGAAACACTATGAAATTGCTTTTTATTTTGTTTGTTAGTGGGTTTCAGAGCTATGTGAAAAGGAAAGGTGCCCTGAGATGTGGCTGCCCTCAAAGGGATTAAAGACGATGACCATTCCTTCTTACAAAAGTAAAAATATACTTAGTGAAATGCCCAAATCCTGGCTGCAAGGAATGCTAATCAAGTTTCAGTAATGAACTATTTTCTTCATACAGAAGAAGCAAAGTTCATCTGTAAAGCACAGGTCTTCCTTTCTACCCTTTGGCTTTCCTAATCCAGTTCTGACTCTAAAAGAAAACATAAATAAATTAGCTTCGTCCCTCAAAGGTCTTACTACTTTAGATGTACATAGCCCTTGTATCTCAAACATCAATATCTCAAAAATAGGCAAATGGAGTCAGAAACCAAAAATAATTCCCTCCATTTCCTTCAGAAAAGTTCTGAATCAGGAGCTGGGTCGCCCTAGGAGTGGATGCAGCCATATGGATAATGCTCTGTTGACTGGGGTCTAAACCTAACCCCAGGCTACAGGTAGGAAAAATTATCCACTGTAACAGACCTAAAAACACAAATTTATTTCAAGCTAGCTTTTTCACCTAAATAAATGATAAATTATACTAAGCCAAACGTATAAACTGGAACAATTCCAAACTGTAAGAAAATATTGGAAAATTAAAACTTTAGTGAGAAGGTAATTTTACCTGCTTGGTTTGGTGCTGCTGATGTATTCCCTGTGCTTGTCACAAGAAATAGCGACTGTATGAAGGACCCCAGCGCATTCACAATATCTCGGAAAACTTTAGTGGAATGTTGCTTCATATCATAGGACTGACAAAAAGACCTGTATTTTTAAAATTACAGTATTTCACAAATTAGAGAGCAAAAGCACATTTTAATTGCAAATTTTTAGGTGAACAATAAGATTTACTTTTGGGTAAATACTTCTTTAATACTGGTGAGGCACAAAGGCTTTGGAATAATCAGATAACTATAGTTCAGCTATTCCTGGATAATAAGGATTGCCAAATACTTCCAAAAATTATCTTTGAAGAGTTTATTCCCTTTAAGTTTCTAAATATTTACAGTATTTCAGGAAGTTTTTTCCATTAGAGAAAAACAGAAAGATTTCTCTACTTCCACATAAAAGTTAAGTTTGAAACATTGTACCTCAATAGCTGAGGCTGCACACAAAGCCTGTGAATAGACTCTACTGCAACAGCTCTTAGCCACTGTGGTTTGTCTGCATCCAGAAACTTAACCAGCAAAGATAGAAAAATTTCACATTCCGTTACCTAAAAGACATAATTCACAGTCATTAAACTAAAAGAAAAAAAAAATCTGCAGAGTATTTCCTCCAAAAAGATTTTGTTCCACATGAGGAGATCTATGCTAGCAAGTTCTGCACAGGATCTAAAAAGCTTGCATACAGGCACAATATATGCCTAATAATCATAATATTGTTTTGCTAACATCACACATGTAATTGTATTCAAGAAGTTAAATTCCCTACAGACATTTCAACAAACTTCAAAAAAAACTGTGTCACAATGAAGAAACAAAAGAAAAAAAAATTTTTTTTTTTTTTTTTTTTTAAAGCAAATACCTAAAACCCGGGAAATAAGAAAACCGAAATGTATGTGGCATAATAAATGAACAAGATTTTAAATATCTTTTATAAACTTTATGCCAACGGTCTCTTAGTAACAATTAACAAACACCACAATCAACATATCAAAAGCCAAACAAACATGCAAGAGGATTAAAAAAAAACAACTGAATGACAGTCAAGTAAAAGAATTTTTGGCACACACAGAAAACTCCTAAGACAGTTAACAACCTACTCTAAGAAGTTATGCAAGTAGAACACAGCCTACAAATAAGCATTTTACAAGTAAACACAAATATATATAAAAAGATGATACAAATTTCTTTCCTTCCCTCACTATGGGTCAAGTGTTCCCATCAACTAACATTTTATTAATTCAGTACCAATATATACACAGAAAAACAGATCCATATAAATAAAATTTGAATATATTCTTACCAGCAAACTGTAAAACTGCTTAATCAAAACAGAAACTACTCTCAGCAAACGCATACAGATAGGGAAGTAAGGTTTTTCCACCGGTGCTGGGGAAGATGATGTGCTGGAACCTTGTCTGAATTTGATATTTGGGGAGAAGAGCTTTATAACAAGAGGGCATACCCTTTCTTTAAGGAGAAAACTGAATTCTTGATGCTGAAAAAGAAAAAATATTCAAATCATACAATGAAAAATCAATTCACAGCTTATACCAATTTTCTTCAATTGCTGCATATAATTCCAACTAAGTATCTTATTTACATTTAATGTTAAGACCAGGTACTCTGAAGTGACATAAATCACTGTATAAATTGCATGCTCTGGAAACCAACCGCAAGAACAGCAGAATTATTAAGAAGCTACCAAAATACATAATGAAATGATACCCTCAAATTCACACCACACACCCCTCTTGTATTTTGCAAATCATAATAATCAATACACAATAATACATAACACTGAATACATAACTTATTACATAATTAACTTCTGAATTTAGCTACTGTCTGTTAAAATGTGTTACTAAAATATCATGGTGCATTGGAACAGATTCAAACAATTCTATGTCACGATTCCTGCTGCTGTGCGGGTGGGGGAAGTTATTGTTTATGTGGAAATAATGTTGCCACAAACTAAGTTACATGGCCGTATCATCAGCAGTGCCATAAATCATGCAAGAAGATAAGGAAATAAGTCTTTGGAGGAGATAAAAGTGACAACGTGAAACAGACCTTACTTACAAAGTACCACAGCTCTAGAAAGGGCATAAACAGAGGTGAAAAAATAAAGCGTATGGGATAGAAAAAGAAGTGGACAAAGTACACAATGTATTTATTTCTATGAAGAAAAGAAAACATGCAAAAGCTACAGCTTCTCTCGAGTAGTATACTGACACATCCCCACTAAATTAATGAGGATTTAACCTTATTACAACATCAGGAAAAATGCTAATTTTCTTTCCAATAATTACGTACCTGTAAAAACACTTGTGGGAAGTCATTGAGGACAGACTCAAGAAGTTCAAGTCCAAACGTCCGGGTCATTTCTGTCATACCCACGAGCCAGTAAGGAGCATCAGCATTAACTAACTGGCAAAGATCCTTAGAAAGAAATACATTAGCTTTTACAACCTCTTCACAGTCCTTTACTGGGGTAAAGTTTCAAGTTTTATGAGTCTACAGCTGAATTTAAACTCGCTGCCTCCTTGGTAATTATCCACTTGAAATTTCATTTTTCTCAAATATACCTTTCACATAAAGTAGCAAGAAAAAAAAACTAACAAATTTTAAACTTTGGTTGTATGCCTGTAGCAATCACTCGTGCTCTCAAAACTATCTCAAGAAAAGTGAAATTGATTATAATGAATACAACCATTACTTTCCACTGTACATTCTACATCTTAATTCCATGCCAAAAACAAGAAAAAAAATATAGCATAGTGCTGGGTCTGTCTAAAGCAAAAAAGAGCCTTGAAGTTAATGCAGACAAGCTTGCTTAGTTATTAGCTACCATTTATTCCATTTATTTTGAATATCTTTCCTAAGACACACTGTCTTCATTTTACAGTCATTCCTCTGGGTTGTAACATTCCATTGCCTGTCACAACAACTATGCAAAAGGAAACATGAGGCTCTGGTTAAGACCTTATCAATATTCTGACAGAATATTTTTCAAATTCCTGATAGTGGTAGAAAAGCATTCAATCGTAACTGTAAATGTGCAAGTACATGCTCTGCCATTACCTGAAAAAGCATATATGCGTCTTTAGCACACGGCTTCAGCGTACTGACTGATCTTCTGTTACTGTTTCCTTGAACTGCAACTGGCTGTTCTACAGCATCTGTGGAAAAGCAGAAATGAGTTTTGTGAAAATGAAAGAACTGCTCAAAATCAAGTACATGTTAAGTGCTCTTACAAATGCAGATGCTAGAAGAGTGGCCAGGTAATTCTTCTTCGAGTTACCGTTTCTACAAAACTAAAGGTTAGACTGAATACCAAGCTTTTATTTGAAATAAATGTTCTCTTCAGAACTATCACCAAGAGTTATTTCGTACTAAATGATAATGATCTAAATTATCTGCACCTTAAATGACACTCTTGCCCCAAATTCCTTTGCAATCCTTAACCTTAAGACCAGTTCCCACATCTATTTGATATATAGAGAGATAGGCAGATATAGATAAGCAGAGATCTGGACTTATGCAATAACTGAGGATTTAATCTCCCTTTTATACAAGCATACGTATAAAAGACAATAAAAAAATATGTCTGTCTCTTTTAGCATTTTTATATATATATATATATATATTTTTTACTGNCTATCTGAAAAAGATAAATATTTGATATGGGCTTGAAGAAGAGGTTAGCACAAGGAAGCAGAATAAGAAACATACCCACCTTTGTATCGTTCATCTTCAGCAACCACTCTCTCAAATACAACAGTAACTACCTGTCGGACTGTAGCTGCTGCTGTGTTATTGGTGATATTATCTTTTGTGAAGTGCAATCGAAAACAAAGTACAATTGCCTGAAAGAAAAGAATTTAATCTTATATCTATATATCTATCTTCTAGCCAAGAGTCAAGGCAGTTTGGCAAAAAAAGTTATCTGAAAAAACATATTTAATCATTGTAAGTTTGAAAAACTAGAGTACGTTTGTGGATTTTCCCCATAGAAATTGTTTTTTTATTCATCTCCCCAAAAGTAAGCTAGAAATAGCAGAAAGGTTAGGGAATACACACAGCCTCTCACATGCTCTCCTGTTTTACATCCCAGTACTTCCATAATCCTGTTGCTTCTGTTGCAACGACTCTCTCTAAAATGCCTATTTTCAGGTGTCAGTGAGGTGGCACAAACGCTATTTCCCATTGGATTTGACAAATCTTTCAGATACTTCTTAAAAGAAATGTCTACCTATCTCAGGTAGAAAACAAACAATAGATCAATTTTACCCATGTTAAAGCTTACATGTGGTTCACTAAGAAACACTAATAAATTTATAGGGTATTGCTCTATGACAGGGGTGTGTTTTTCTTCCCCTTGTCAAAATCTGGCCAAAATTGACAGTAATTTTTTGTTTAAAAAAAAAAAAAAAAAAATCTTGCTTTTAATGTGCTCAAAGTGACTTTTACAAGTCCAGCAATTACATCTTCCAGTAATTCCATCACATGAGCATGCTCCAGATCAGGATACCAAGATGGGCTATCCTGTCCTACAGGAGAGGAACAAAGTGCTGGCAAAGGCCTTTCCCAGTTACTTGT
The DNA here is from genome assembly GCA_013398735.1 of Nothocercus julius. Taxonomy (NCBI): domain Eukaryota; kingdom Metazoa; phylum Chordata; class Aves; order Tinamiformes; family Tinamidae; genus Nothocercus; species Nothocercus julius. The sequence goes on from VZSV01000004.1 coordinate 6,529,746, forward strand.
CACTGCTGGGCTCACATGCTTTTGTGCGTGGTGTTGCAAAGAATAGACCTTCACAGACTTAAAGGAACAAAGAAATGAGGAATGCTAAAGAGGTGTTTGGAAGGTCTTAAAAATAGGTAAAATAAGATGTAGTTACCAAGAACTCAAGAATAACAGGGGCAGAAAGAGTGCCTAGAGGTAGGAAAGGAGAGCAAAAGAGGAAAGAGACAAGAAGCCTGCAGCTTTGAAAAGATAGGGGATATGCAGGAAAGAAGGGGGAGACTTCAACAGGCTGCTTCTTTTCAGAGCCCAGACTAAAACTTGATAAAAATGCAATGCTGCAAGTTATTAGAGAACACCTGCTACCCAGCTAAAGCTGATAATTCCACTTGCTAGAGTATTAACATTTTCTTCATCAAGTGTTATGGTTCTGCTCTCCCCAAAAAATCTTATGAAAAGATACTATACAAAGCTAAACAGTTCATAAAGACTACAGAATTTAAGGCTTCCTCACAACTTCTAAAGGAAAGGGAAATAAGGCTGACAATTCAACAACAACAACAAAAAGTTCTGGAACCTAACAATCCATTGCCTTTCATCCATTCATTAGATAATGAAGGAAAACACCTACGAACACAAGAGCACATAATGGAGTAATATAGATTACGCTGCGGTCGTGTAACACTACTTAGGAAACAGAATCACTGCAGGGTGGGCTGCAGCTTCTCCGAACGTTTGCTTGCCTAATGCAAAGTTACAGGGCACTATATGCTCTGATTTCTTCAATTTCAAATCAGACATAAAACCAATTTAGCCTATCAGAAGGATAAGCAATTGCCCAGCAATTGAATTTAAAATGCTTATTAGATATTATAAGTCCTAGAGCTGGCACTAACAAATTCTTACCTTGGACAGTGCTTCATCATGCACAACTGTATTGGTTGTTAGAAGTACAAGAACTGTCTGAAGCAACTTAAGTTCTTCAAGGCTATTTTCCATCAGTTGCCAAAGCATATTAATAATGTTTCCTGCTGCAGCCTACAAAGAAATTATTTTGCACACACAATTATGATTTTAAATGCTTCTATGTCATGTGCACACATGCAGGAAATGCACTTTTATAACAGAATATAACTGAATTTGAATGTTTTTCTATACTATAGAATATTTTGAACATAAAATTAATTCCATTGTCACAAGCTTCTCTAAATATTTTTAAGAGTGCATCCTCCAACTTTAATCACTGATTTTTTTTTAAAAGTTCAAAAATTTCTTAACATGTAGTTAAAATATAAGTCCAGCAAAAAGTTTTATCCTCAAAATATATTCATGATAGAAAATACTATAATTTTATATTATGTAGGCACAACTGAAGACACATTTTAATACTGTTACTTTCACAAGCTTCTTAACACGCTGTATATGCAGTATCACAACAGATCACAACCGCATTTAGGAAGAAAGTATTGCAGAAAACGTGTCTTTTTTTTTTTTTTTTTTTTTTTTAAAAAAGGTAAGACTAACATATAACAAATGCATCACAGACCATATACGTTCCACTCCTGCAGCAAAAGTATGCAAACCCAAAGTGCTGTTTTGAATGTCACAGATTCCCCTATAGAAGTTACTATTTCTTCCTCAACACTCTGTTTGAATGCTCAAAAATCCTTTCTTTAAAATTACTAATTTTCTAAAAGTAGACAAAAGTAAAATCTTGCAGGCTGCGTTTATTAAATTTTAGCAGCCTCCAACCAAAGGGTATTCACTTATAAATATTTCAGTGTGGGAAATACAGACCTCTAAGAATATTCATCTTACCTCTGAGACAACTTCATGGGACATGAGCCTTTGTATTGCTGCTAGGCATAGCTGAGTGATCTTTGGTTCCTTCGTTCCACAACCCATTAGAAAAGGTTGAACTACCTCTGAGCTGTTTTCTTTCAAAGCTTTTGAAAAGAGATACAGAAGCAGTCAATTTCCAATACTTTGAAGACTACAATGAAAAATTTGTTAATCATATCCATTAAACACAATGAAAAAGCAATCTCCAGTCTCCAGTTGGAAATTTGGGAGTTAATTTTGTATCAGAAAGAAAAATCAACTGAAAAAAAAGGCAACAGATTGCCAGAGCTCACCTCAATAATCAATTCTAATCCAAAACCTCTTTTCCCTTTCACACTCTTCCCTTTCTCAATGACCTGCTTTTCACTGAGTGACTTCTTAAAACTCTCTCTAGCCTTAGAGATTCCCAGTTTTAGATGGGCATCCTTTTCTTCTGCTCTACTTCACCTCTGAAGTCAGAAGTGACACAAAGGGCAGTATGAAGAGCCCTGCCAAAGCCTATGGCATGAGGGACGCGAGCCAAGCTAAATGCCACCACCAAACCCACGGGAGAAGGGAGCTGGACTGTGTAGATCCCGGGTCCATACACGCTGTGATTTTTTTTCTTTTTTTTGTGTGAGAAACGGCGCTTATTAAAATGAAAGCATTTCATGAGAAGTGACAAGTTTCACTTTTTTTTTTTAAAAAAAGAAAAAACTTAACAATTAGTTCAACGAACCACAGTGACATTTTAAAGTTTTCCCCATAAAAGCAATCCGAGACATCCGAGCTAACCATCACAGAATTAAAAAAGAACAAAAAGTTTCTACAAGACCAAAGCACGATTCAAACCAACTGAGGGCTTTTTTGATCGTCGGTTCATGCAAATTTTTAAGATTTTAGCTGTTTGTTCCCTTTTCAGGTAATACAAGTTTCTCCAAGGTTGAAAACTCATAGTGTGTTCTCACACTAAATATGTTTCCATGTATTTTAGTCTACGTGTAATGACAGAAAATACATTCATGAAAGTGTTTCACACACACTTCTAGAGCATAGCTCTTACCACAGACAAACAAAATATTCTCACACAAAACTACAAGCATCAACTTCATTTTGTCTACTGAACAACTTGAGTAAGTTTAGCTCTCAAGAAGGGTTATTATTAAGAACCATAACAACCAATTTAAGAAATACAACGAAACAAACATGAAAATAAGAGCTACAAATATTTTAATGACATTTTAAATTGAAGCACTAGCACACCAAGAACAACTTCCTTTGAAAAGAACTGACTAAAGTAGGTTATGGATGCCCATTTTTATAGGGTAATAGTTCTTAACGCATAGGGTAATAGTTATTAGCACAGAGTCTGTCATATTACTGTATTAGCCAAGGCTATAGCTATCTGAGCCTCCTCAGCAACAGTACAGGGCAGCAGTTAAGGTGACAGAAGCTGAATGAGCACCAAATTCCTAGCCAAATTGTGAAAATGTCTGCATTAATGAGACTGAATACAAGTCACTATCCATTTAACGTTCTGCTATGGGGCTCTTTTTTTCTTCCCTCCGTCCCCACTTTATTTTTCTTTTTAAACTACCAGGCAAATAAACCTCCTTGTTAAACTGTATCCACCATTATTATTCTTCAATGAAGAATTCCTTAATTTTCGCATTAAAAGAGTAAAATAAAAATTGGCTAGTAAATCTAAAAGTGGAAGTAAAATCCCTTTTAACACATGTAATTTAAGTATCTTTCAATAACGGGATAAAGAAAAAAATAAACTTTTAACAGTATTTTACTCGTAATAATTAAAAACAATCTCACAATAGAATCTATACTAGTATTTTCATTATTAATCTGACTAGTTTACATGCTTGGCAATCTGTACTACTGACTAGTATATTAGCTTCACTCTTACAGTACACACAATTTGCTTACATCAAGCTCTGCTTCCATTTACTATACCAAATTTATATAGAAAAAGAAACTATACTAAAAAATAAAACTTTTGTAATGAACCAAATCACAGAAGTTTTTTTCCTAAAAAAAAAGACTTAGTATTTCATTCCATCAATGAAGTTAATAATCATATTTGTTTTAAAAGAGCTTCTTTTATAAAAGTAAAAACTACTAAAAACTGCATATCTTAGAACCTTGTGGAAATATATCTCCTGTGATCTGAACTCCAGGCTAACTTCTTTTAGAAGTAACTAAAATCTTGATAAATTTAAAAGCACACAGACTGCCAAGAGTGAAAATTTTGAACCAGCTCAATGTAACTTTTGCAAGAGAACGAAAGAAGCTAGATCAATGACCCCAAAGAAGTCTGGCAAGTTAAACACAACATATCAGATGTAACAAACATAAGTAATTTTATTTTAAGACTGTTTTAGTCCAAATAGTCTTATGTAGTGCAGTGCTTAAAAAAAGTTCAGCTTATTTAAAAGAACGTTGTAGAGTTGTTTTCTTCCATTTCTATGAAATGACAGCGTTTTCATCAAAATGGAAAGGAAAAAAATCACATATTGAGAAAAACACTTTTTTTTTTTTTTTTTTTTAGGAAGTCTATTAGTTGCTCTAATGATCTAGCAGACGTATTTGCTTCACTAGCTCGCATGATCAGAGGCTTTTTCAGCTTTATTATTGCTATGGTATCTCCTCACTTCGAAATGAAGATTAGGAAAAATAAATAAATAAATAAAAAGTAAAGAGCTTTAAACAGTAACATTCCAAAGAACGTTGCTAGGTTCCCAAGTGGTTTGCTGGAGACTCGTCTAGTACGTTTGTGTATTTTGATGCATAGCTGACATTACCTGGCATAGTTTTCCCACTTATGTCAGCATTCATGACAGCAGTAAAAAACAAAGAAAATAAACAAATAAAAAAGAGGCATTAAATACTGAGGGGAGGGGCTGCTATTTCAAATAATTCTAGAAAGTGCCTCCTTAACAATATTTAATGTACAAACAAACATGAAACAGACTGACATTTCATTAAGTTTCATTTGGACCTTGTCAGTAATTTAGCATTGGAAGGAGTGCGGCTGGCACAGACACTCAAGCATTAATGTAGGGACATTCAAATTTGGCCAAGGGCTCAAATAGCAACTGGCAAGAGGCCTTCACTTTACATGCAATTTAATAAAGCTAAAGAAAGATAAGATACAGTATTAAGTGGTTACAAAGCTGCAACTCACAAGAGACCTCTTGCCCCTCAAGGCAATGGTACAACTTAAATTAAAAGACCTCGTCTCAGCTCGAGCTGGATTTTTGCCTGCCAGGTCCAGGTCTCCCCAGGCTAAACTCTCATGCTAAACACACAGATGAGGATCACGCTGCACATCTCTGCACAGAGCACACGGCAACAGCGCTCGTGAGTGCATCCAGAGAACAACAAGGCGCCAATCTGAGGCCTACGAACTTCATTTTATTTTTCTATGTAGATGACTACTTTTGAAGAGCCACCACTGAAAAAGGGGACCCTCCTCAGCATCAACACAGCACTAAGATGAAACAGAAAGAGTGTAAAGGACTTCTTGAAATTACTCGATTTTTTGTTAGGTGCCAAAAGGTAAAGTATCATTGGTGGAAAGCACACTGAGAAGTCTGCAGAATTATTACACTAATTAATCCAAAACACTTTAAAAGCTTTGATTTGAAACCCAAACTTCCTTTTCCCACTGCATTGATACTGCAACAATTACCTGCCAAGATATCCGTATTTCGTGCAGCTATTGTTTTCACTTTTATTATTCCCGATTCAGCAGCCTGTAAAAGAGAACAATCAGTTTAGATTTATCATCATATATCTCCATTGTACATCATTACCTGAAAGGAAATAAATACACTCGCTATAAGTAAAAATGCATAATTGCAGAGCAAAACCACTTCTGTAGTGTTTTTGGTACGCCAGGGTAATGCAGCAGTGAAGTCTTTCTATTTTCTGAAATTAGTTTTCAGGATTCTACAGAAAGGCATTTATCCTGTGGTTCAGAATTTATAGAAAACAAAAAAAAAATCATTATATTTCTTTCCAATCCTAGGAATTCAAAGAAAAAAATCACTAGAAAACAAGAAAGATGATAAGCAGTTTTTATATGACTTTAGGTAGTAAAACATTTATCATTTATATATCCTCTGCCACATTTACCTGGTCAAAAGACTGAAGACTTTGTGCATACCAGTAATTATATCATCACTACCAGTAATTATATCATCACTTAATATTTAAGCAGTGAAATTCAGTTAGTAAGCGAGATGCTTACTAGCTGAAAGAGCTCAACAGTCACTACCAGTAATTATATCATCACTTAATATTTAAGCAGTGAAATTCAGTTAGTAAGCGAGATGCTTACTAGCTGAAAGATCTCAACAGTTTGAAATTCAACACATTTCTCCCAGTGACCTCGGTGTATTTTCATTCTAGCACAAAGGCCTCCATTAAAAAACAGGTATCAGAATGCAGCCCATTTTCTCCTGGATTTTGTACCCTCATTTCCATTTGCAGATTCCCGTTCTGCCATCCCAGCCACTGCACCAGTTGCTGTCCTGGCCCCATAAGAACCACTGGAGTTAGCAAGAGCAGCCCCTGCCACCTCTCACAGTGCAGGAGGCTACTGGGAAACATTATTTTGCCAGATTTCAGAGGACACCATCACCTTTTGATTACATTTCACATTTCTGCATATTTTTGTACAATGGCTTTCCACTTTTCCCCTGATTTTACCTCCCTCTTTAAAGCAGCAGGCTGGCACTACACAAAGTGGATTAGAGAAGCGGACACTCTGTGGCAGCAGGAATATCAAAGTGACAGTACATAAAATTCCACCATGGAGCAATACTTCCTTTGCAGCAGAGCACTATTCTAATAAGATTTCTCAGGAACATGGATTGAAATTTAGAATCAAACACTGCAATTGAGACTTCATATATATACTTTATTAAATCAAAATAGCTAAATCAGAAATAGAAAACTTCACTTTTCAACATGGTTTTCAGTTGCCAACACACACACACACATACACACACAGGTAAAGCAAAGCCATGTCATTGTTACAGTGGAAATAACATCTACTCTGTACTCTGAAAATTAAAAATGTAATTTACATTTACTCATGAAAAATAGGGGAATTCTGTAAGTTTTACTGAACACAGTGTTTCTACTTTAAAAAATTGTGTAATACACATAGATGGTGCCTGAACTGACACACATCGTGCTTAAACGAACACGAATTGACAGACAAATGCATCTCCTGCATAATTAAAACGAGGAGTGCTGAATGTAGCCCTCATTTATTTTAATTACATTAAAGTGTTTTAGTGTCTAAGTTTTAAGTCAATCCCTGTTCTGCTCCAGTTATAAATTGCAAGCTAATTGGGGGGGAGGAGTGGGAAGGGTCTTGTCAAAACAAATTATTCCCATTAATTAATATGCAGAATTTGTTACAGTCCAAATTCAATTATCTTCAGACTAAACCTACCAGCAATTTGTTTCTTTCTTGACAGTGGTGCAAACCTCAATCTGCAAAGAAATGCTAAGCCTGCCTGCCCACACATGGGACAGTCACACATACTGCGGCTTCTCTGGATGAAGAAGGAACAAAATAATAATTTATAACACGTATCTGAGTTAGATATTTCTACACTGGGTTTGCGTAAAGTGGCATAGTTAAAAAATAGGGTAAAATGAAAGAATAACTACTGCACATTTTACTACCACTCTGAATAGATTTTTTTCCCCCCTTATAACGTTCTACAATTACCTTATTTTTGGTTTAGCTTCTGTTCAGAATTCTAAATCAAAATGTATGCGATATAATTTCATTCTGTAAAAACATTCTGTAAAAAAAATTCACCTATACACATAAACAACAACTATGTACAAACTTTTTGTGAAAGTGACTTTAGTTGAAAAAATAACCACTGGGGAAAAAAAATAAATAAATAATAAGAGACCATAAGTAGTTATCAGGCTCTCCTATTGCCATCAAAATAAAAGTGCATTCAGTAAGTTTAACTTGACAAGCTTAAATGGGCATTAAATCCACAAACTACATGAACTTGAGAATTACTACAGTGCTCTTGAAGCCATCGCTCCAATAGGAAAGGTGATACAAGAATCCTACAGCAGGGGATGCCTGGTATGAGGCTGTTCATTTCTTGCTATAAAAATGTGAAAACAGATTATCATAAACAATATAATGCACCAGGTTATTAAAGCAGTTGCCACTTTAAAATTGGTGTTACCAGCGTTTCAGTTAGCACCGCAGTAAATAGGAAGTGTCTAATGAGTCAGTCAGAGCTCTTTACCCTTTGGAAGAAGCAGATACGGACAATTCCTGGGGAATTACAAAGCTTCAGTGCACCTGAAACCTTCAGCCAGATTTTTCATTCTGCTACTTTTACGCCCGTGAACTTAACTGAAATAAAACGCCATAGGCACAGACCGGCCACTGTTTGCTTGTTCTACACCTCAGCTGCAATAACTGCAGTTTTCAGTCTGGGGAGAGGGGATCTCTGTGGAGAACAGACACAGATTTTCAGTGATACCTCATATCCGAATCGGTCTTCTGGGTACAAGAAGATTGACAAATGAAACAGTCAAAAGTCTTGTACGAAACCTCATCATGGCCCCCTGGGTTGAAGCATTGCCTTATCTTTCCATTTCCATAAAACTTCCTAGCTATTTGCTTTTTACTTGGAAATCACTTAACAGAAACAAAAGTAAATAAATTCCTCATTTGCTTTATAAAGATCAAGAGATACACGGTATGCTGCAAACCTTATTAAAAAAGTGGTATTATAGACAGCTTCCTTTTCAGTCTACATCTCAGAGCCGAAGTTCCTCTTCCAACATTCAGCCTGGCAGTGAAAACATTCACAGCCCCCTGACAATTTCTGCCTAAAGCTACAGCGTGAACACATGCTGCCTTCACAAATTTGAATTCCCACATCCAGATCCCCTGTTTTGTATCCAGCTTTTAATAGTTTCTCTGATCCAAAATTCCACCCCCCTTCTCACTGACTTCTTACTCCAAGCAGGAAGGAACTTGGGTCTTCCTATCACTGAAACCTCATCCAGTCTTGGAGACGTGAACGCCTGCGTAGGGCCGAAGCACCGTCCGGGAAGAGGAGAAGCACCAGGACAAGCCGGGCACCGCGCAGGCCGCTGCAGCGGCTCCCTACACCCACCAGCAGCTCCGGGACAACTGCACCTGAAGTCTGTCTTTTGGGGAAGCGCTGGGAAATCTCTCAACTTCAACTGCAGGTTGAGATCAGTCTCAAAAGACAGCACTGCAGCTAACTCTGGTGATGCTGATGTTACTCGGCAGCTCAAGAAAAGAACGGCCAGAAGAAATAACAGCCCGGCGTGTACTTGAATGTGTAACTGTGCAGCGATTTAGGACAAAGACATCACAGACCCCTCCAGCGCAACGTGGCAGCACATACGGACACGCAAGGCGCCACACGCTCGACGGCGATGCGATCTGGCAGCACGTCCGCTGCTCCGCAGCAACTCCCTTGGACCTGCTCTGACTCGGAGGTAAATGCGAAAGAGCTACTTTATTTTCCCATGGAAAATAGTAACACAGTTACTAACTTTCCAAAGGGAAGGATGACACAAAATTCTTATCTACAAGGTCCCATTTACAAGTGACCCTTCTCAGGAGGGGAAAAGAACATCCATCATCTTTACCACAGCAACAGTTTAAAAAAGGTGCTGAGGTTGCTGATCCTCAGAGGGACAGGGACCGGCACTGCTCAACAGGACCAGAAGTCAGCACACAGACACACAAACAAAAACAGCACCCAGAGATCTTCAACAGAACAGCAGGCCTCAGTTTAAGTTTCTCCTACGCAGTGATCTAATTTAAAAAATATTCTTGTGTATGATCTTCTAAATAAAAAAGCATTGTTACCAAAAAGTAATAAAATCACAAACTTACACCATTAATGTTTTAAAAGACCATTTGTGTTTCAACTGAAAGTTCAGAGCAAATTTCAGCCTCCAGAGATATTAAAATTATTGAAAGGCTTGCCAGTGTTACTAAGTAAACTTTTGATTTCTGTCTTCTAAAGTAGAAAAGCATTCAGGACCTTTAGGAATAATAAACTGCACTGTTACTTATATTCCATCATCCGTAAAGCTTTTACTAAGAGTGGATCTTATTTCTTTCAATTCATCATTATTTGCCTTGCCAACCATTCTAAACCTATATCCAATAGTTTAGGCAAGAGAAACTCAAAAGTACAGTTTCATAATTGCTCTGGTGTGCTGTTACTTGGGAAAGACCACACAGGTCAAAAAAAAAAAAAAAAAAAAAAAAAAAAAAAAAAAAAAAAAAAAAAAAAAACACAAAAACAGCCCCATAAAAATTCCAAAATAAAACACATTTGTGTGAAAAACTTTTTCTTTTTTTTTTAAAAAAAAAAAAAAAAAGAGAGAGAGAGAGAGACAGAGAGAGTATGAGTAGCGGTTGTACTCCTCATGAGGAAGATGAAAATACAGCTCTTTTTCACACAAATTTTCACACAAACAGTTCTATATGCTCATTCTCTGCACATTTGAACTGCTGAATAATGGTTCTGATCTCATGGTACTGGGTACTGACAGTGATTTATTATATTAGATGATTTACTGCTTTTGGATTAGAGCTTGCTCACATCCTACTGGCTCGCAGAAAAGGCAACGAGCACCCTGAGTCTCTGGGAATGTAGCATCATACTTGCCAAGGAAAACACAGTTACGGAATACATAAGCTAAATCCTGGGCACATACAAGTCCATGAAACCAGAGAGGAGACACCCAGGGCCAAGATCAGTGAGAGGCCAAACCTGTCAGGGTCATGGTGACCAGGGAAGGTTACTGATCACTGCAGAAGGCAAATACTACAACTTCCAGGAAGGCAGGGAAGAACATTAAGGTATGGCAGGCCAGCCAGCCTCACATCAGTCCCAGGCATCTGCAGGGCTATGAGATGACTGGGGACAGTCCACAAAATTTACTAACAGCCTGACCAGCTTGGGTGTGTTCTACAATCAGGTGACAGACTGTACAGCTAAGGGAAGAGCAGTGCACACTGTACACACTGACTACAGAGAGGCCTTTGACACAGTCTCCAGCCACATCATTACAGTCAAACTGGTGAGATAAGCAAAGTCGGTGAAAAAATGGCTAGATTGTCAGGCTCTAAGGATGGTGACAGGCACAGAAAAGTGCAGCTGGCACCCTGTCCCTGGGGCAAATACCACTTAACAACCTAGCGACACGGAAAAACAGACAGAGCCTGCAGACCGAAACCAAGCGGGGGTTCGATGTGCAGGAGGGCTGGGCTGTGCTCAGGGGAACCCACTCAGGCTGAGCGGGAACCCACCCGGAGGGCTGACAGGCACCCTGAATGTTTAACACGGCAGATGCAAAGTGCTGCACTTGGGATAATTAAACTCACACATCAGCAGAGGCTCGGGGTTGACTGGCTAGAGAGGAGCTTTGCAGAATGTGCCTATGGGTCCTGTCATGTCCATGGCACAGCAAGAGGAACAAGTGTCTTCCCCTCTGACTAGCATGTGACTCTGCTGCTGGAGTAGTGTGTCCAGAAAACAGTGAGTCTACATTCATGCAGAAGACAGTTTCTTTAACTGTTCATACTCTGCCTGAGAGAGATGCAAAATGGCTGTTTTATTCTAAATCATGATCTAGTAGTGCTCAATGGAAGAAATAAATAATGCATATCCCAACAACAGAGACTATATTTGAAGATACCAAACTCTAATCCCAGCTAAACTCTACTTAAAATCAGAACTAGTATCTATTCCTGATGCTCCAATACTATGAAAAAAAAGAGAAGCTGATTGATTCTATCATACAATTTCTCCATCAACTCAAGATTTATGATATCCCATTTTTTTTTGCGAAGAACCTTGTTCATTTTCTAGCTTTAGTGCACCTGTATTAGTTGCACTGACATTAAAAGTGCTATTTCTCTCGACAGCAGCAACAACTCTTGTAGTCTACTGATCTGAAATTGCTAGCCTGCAGTATCAGTAACCAACTCAAAACCCTGAAGGTTAATCGTCAATAATGCTAGAAGAGGTGCCAGTGTTATCTAAATTGCTTCAGAGCTGCTATGTCACCTGAGGTGACTGTGGAAGTAAAGATAGCGGAATACAAACATTTAGTGTCAAGATTTTTCATTTGACACTCAAAACACTGCATCTCAGCTGGAAAGCCATCACTTATAAATCAACAGACTACTGAGCTGCACTGATGGAAACGTAAAGAACAATGTTCACCAAGAGCTGATACAAAAGATACAACCACTTAGTAAAAAATTCTTAGTCAAGCCTCTCTTTTGCATTGTAAAATACAGTCAGGATGTACACAATATTTCTTATATATTTTATGTATACTTATATGTATATGCGTATACTAGGACATATGGTTATTTAATAAAGTCCATGCCAAGTATTAATGTATATTTTGAAGAATTCCTCAAGTACAACACAACTGATTGTAAAAGTCACTGAAATAGAGCATTTGAGTATTCGTGACAAGTTTTTAATCACAACAATCATAATTCTACACAGTTTGCACGTGAAATTTAGACTGATTTTGTATTCAGCTTCTTGATCAGAACAGATGGGACCAGAAAACCCTTGAGGCATTGCCACAGACACTATTTTCAGAGTCACCCAGTCAGAGATTGTAAACCCATGACAGTGATGGCTGCTTGCCTGGCACCCAGGAAAAAGAAGCCATGGTCACAGTTTGGACACCAGGTTAGAATCTGTGTCTCCAAAATCTACTTTCCAAAATACAGATTTCCTGTATAAACTTCAGGGAGCCATAGGAGTGGAAGGAAATTCACTCTGAGACTAAGACACGCGAATTTAAGTATCTAGACTTTGATTACAATGGAAATTTAGTCCCTATGGACTGCTCCTTAGTTCTTAAAGGCCCTCCTTAAGTGAATTCAACTGATCTATCAGCAGGGGCTCAATACAGTTGTCCAAGACTGGGCCTCTATATAAGACACCTACATGCATATGGCAGGACACCATGCAGGACGCGTGGCAGACCCATTCCTTCCTGGAATAGCTGCTGCAGATTAAGCAAAATACATCAGGGCATCTCAAGCAGCAAAAATACCTACATGTGCACAACGGACCGAATCCACTGCCTTGACATCTACTGCAAGGTTCTCTGAGAAGTTGCCCACCTCCACTGACTGTATTGACTCTACCTCCATACTGAGCAGAGCATACGTGATCAGTGAAGGGACCAAGAATATGCACCTTAATCCTCCACCGAATTTTACCTTTAAAAGTTTACAGATAGACAACTATATAGATAGATACTATAGATACTATACAAGAGATATCGATATAGATAGATACTATATGATGGAGACATAGGGCCTACACGCATAATGTCAGCCCACTTGAACACTGGGCATTTATTATCAAAGACTAGAAGACAGAAGGAAGCAAAAAGGTCACATGACATTTAAGATTGTAATAAAACTTGAAACTTGGAAGACATTTGGATAGAAGATAGTGGTCCCCCAGAAACGTAACAGTGTATTTTTTAAAAGAATTTACTTTAAAAAATATTACTGAACATGAATTATTTTGCAGAAAACAAGACAAAAACAAAAGAAGGCCTCTCCTCCCCCCACTAAAAAAAAAGCCCACACAACTACATTAATTGATTCCAAACATGAAGCTAGCAGACTTGGCAACTGGTAAAGGTAAGCAATAAAAAAAGGGGACTGTAGGAAATACTAGGACTCACCTGTTTCATGTTACCAGCTTGGCTGCTGACTGGCTACCAGGGAACTTTACAGAACAATTTCCAGCCACGTATGCAAGACACACGCTTGGCTGAAAGCTGCCTAATTATGAAAATATGCATTTTACAGATCACAGTTTCTCCATCTCAGAAGAATTTCCAAAAAATAGCTAAGTGTTGACTCATTAAAGCAAATAAAACATCTCTTTCTACAGTATTTGCATTCTTCTGAATTAAGGCTGTACAGATTTGAAAATTAACCAACTTGGAAAGCTCACTGCAGCTTAAGTTCTCTATCGCTTCAGGATTACTTAACACATTTTTAGTGGAAAAATAAAGCAAGAAACCCCACCAAAACTTAGTTACCCGTACAACAAATAATTTACATATTAAGGCTTGTTCTATGCCCAATCCATTTGTTTCCTGTTTTTTCATTGCGATGGTAGCATGAACAGAGCTCTCTCAAGCCCGTTAATACTAAAAACTAGCAATATCAAGTGACTCAAAGGGACAAATCATAAGGCATCGCTGCACATCTTTTTCTTTCTTAATCTCTCTCCACTTTGTCTACTGGATTACAGTCAACAGACTTTCTGAAATACTGTTGCTATTGCAAAACAAACAGCTAACATTAACACACCACTTATTTTTTTTTAATATTCATTACAGTTGCATCAGGAATCATAAAGTTAAGATTTATCAATATGAATATCTGAAGACCACTTGAAAACTATAAACCTAATTAGCTTACGTAACATGTTTAAATATTGCAAGATATCCTTAAAACTGATTTCATTTGGCTACTCAATGGTATCAGAAACTTTCCAACTATTTTTTCAACATTAGCACTCAATCTTTTCAGTATCAGCAAATCATTCCAGCACTAGAATGACTTACTGAAGTGGATGCAACTGCCACATATTTTTCCATGCAGAAGGAGGTGGGCTTCAAAGAAAGAAATGCATGAATGAAACTGTGTTCACAGCATACAACAGGGAGTCCCTAAAAAAGGGCTATATAACTCATGTTATAACGAAGCAATTCCAAAAAACAATTTCTTACTTATCCAGAAGATGTTCATGTCTGGGTTTTTTTAAGCTCTACTCAAAGAACTTAAAGCCACTTTTGCCTACAGATAACGTTCTAATAAAAGCAGGAAAATAATCTGCACATGCAACTCCATAGTTTAACAAAAGAAACTCTGGTCCTTTTCAAAGGTCAGGAAAAAAAAAATCAGTATGGAAAGGATATCAAAAAATATCTGTCTTTCAAGAATCTCTAGAGGGCACTTTCAGTGAAATATACCAAGCTAAAGTGCTGCTTTACCAAGCATTCATGTAAAACTGGGAGAAGTTGAACATCATTTCATTGCACAGCCACTGTTACAAGTTACTCCAGCAGCAAACTTCCTAAAGATGCTGTGACTTCCAGACACGAAAGGGCTGCTCAGTGGGAAGCATGACTCCCTGCCAGCGCTGGTCCTGCACCGCGAGCAGTCACCCAAGCTCTCTGCCAACCTGCCTGCCCTTTCCTTGCCCCTCTTCTCTCTGCACAAACGTTCCTATAACTGGGCAGAGAGCTCGGCCAGGGTTAAATAGTTCTTCAGTGCTTTGTAAGCTCCTTTGGTTTTAACTGTTAGTTAAAAAAAATAAAAATAAAAATAAAAATAAAAATAAAAATAAAAATAAAAATAAAAGAAAAGTCTTGTTTGAACCTAGAGGCTACAAGCCTACTTAGAAAACTCAGATGGCTGGATCTATACAGACAACATGGAGTTACAAGAGCAAAAAAAGTCTGACATTCAGTCTGAGACTAAGGTTTTGGTATGCTTCCTCCTGGTTCTTCATTTCAATTATTTGTTAAATATAAATATTTCCCACTGTACTTTTAAAGTTCCCTACCCAACCAAATCATCCAACCAAATCAGATGCTACTTAGAGAACCATATTTTCAAACAGCATAAGGAACAGTAGGTAATTGATTTAACACACTAAATTTTCAATATTATGATAAGACAAAGTCATACACCAGTTCCATTTCTAAGCTATTTTTTTTAATTAAAGATTTCTTGTTTAAAAAAAAAAAGAAAAAAAAAAAAAGACCTGAAGCACTTCTGCTGAATTATTGAAGATGATGGCACAACAATTACTCAAGATGATGGTTTAAAGCATCACTGCCTGCCTTGGCACACCCCCAGCACAGGATATTCCACCTGCAGTCGCTAGCAAGTTAAAAGACTGCACCGAGCTCGGGTACGTGCACTATGGAGGTCAACCTAGAGTCAGAAGTTAAGCATTACTGTGTATAAACAACGAACAAAGCCTGAGCCCCACTATATTAAAGACAGAGAATTAGCACCAAATAATTCTGTCTTATAGGTGAAGCATCACATTACTTGATATAACATGGGCACAACTGTTGCTGGTACCTTGCTGGCTGCTCGCACTGTGAAAACACGAGGACATTTTTCAGCAGTGTCATTAGTTGCACATCTGCCAACACAAACAGTTTGGGCATTTCACAGACACGCAGTCACCACATCACTTGTCAGTCACAGTATATAGCTTTCATGTTTAGAGTATTTCTGTAGACAATCTTAAGTAAAATGTAGGATTTATACCCTAATCATACAGAAACAGACAAGAAAACCCTGACAACAATGTTGGTCTAAAATCTAAGAGCAATCAGTATTCTCCATAACGTAAAAAAAAAAAAAAAAAAAAAAATCCACCTACAAGTCTAACATATGGTTACTCCCAAAACACTGCCAGCACCATAATGTCAAATCCACAAATTCTCTCCTCAGTTCCCGTTTTGCACAGCACTAAGTGACATGACTGAGCAAAACAAATGGTTCTGCTCACGTGCATAACCTGCGCATAGACAGCACAGATGTGTCTAGGCTGCTTTGGGGGCAAAAATACATTCTGTTATTTCTTAGGGAGAAATTCTTTCTGTTTGTAAAGGGAAGGAAATTTCAGGGTTTGCCACATACTTGTGGTATGTAACACAAGTTTAACACTTAACAAGTATAACAAATTTAACACTGGAAGATAGTCAATAGTTTTAAGGTTTCCTAACAGCTCACCAGAGCATCAGGAGAAACCTCCAAGATTCGCTTTTAGAAGTGACTGGTCTTAAGAACTACATGATCATGATCTCTACATAAATATGACTTACTAAGAAAACTTTACAGACTCAAAAGTAATTAAAACTATACAAAAGCGCTAAAAACACTGAAGAGTTCAGGTTTCACTCCCATCAAGGTCTTAAGATCTCAATTTGGGCACCTGGCTGAGAAGGTCTAAATCTCTCAGATCTCAAAAGATTCCTTTTCTGCTGACCCCCCCAATTCAGAAATAGCTCTCTGTGCCACCTACATGACAGTTCAAAAAATTATTCACTATTTTGCTTTCTATCTTTGTAGGTATTATACCTTTGTAGATATAATAAATCTACATACATAAATTTTCTGTCTTTGTAGATATAATAAATATGTGCTAGTTATATAACATGTGCATTTATTTTATATACATACACACACATTTATGTACATAACATGTGAATTACTACATAACATGTCAATTACAAACATATTTAAGGTGAAAACTAAAACCCTATTAAAACAGGCATTAGTTTTCTGATCATACCACTAACTAACAGTACTGATTCAAAAAGGTTGTGTTTTCATTAATCAGCTGAGCAGCCAGCAGAACCGACTTCTGCACTACTTCCTTCATCAGCAACAAACTGCCAACTAAATTCATTTTGCAGAATTTTCACTAACACTGTTAATGTGAAAAAAAGAAAGAACAGAGTAGACAGAAATAATTTCAGAAAGGGCTGACGATAACAAATAGCTGTGAGCGAAGTTGTCCTCAGAAACTGAAAGGATTATTAGAAGTTTACACACAGTGCCTAACAATCTTTCTAACAACTAGAATAGAGGTCGTAACTATTAGTTTTACACTGTCTATTTTTTGATAGCTTTATCACATTAGTACCTCTTTAAGAAGTGAGACGGAGGCACACAGAGCTGCAAGGTAAGCACATAAGCTAAATGGCATGAGGTGGCAATGAGAACAGTCTAGTTATATTGCAAGTATACAGTGAGATTATAAGCATTAGGAATCAGCGTAAAGAAGCCTATGTTTAAACGAGTTCAAAAAAATGGCGCTGTTCCAAGTCAATAAGACCATTCAGCTCCTCTGATCACTGGCCAAATCCAATCACGATCGGAACCAGCGTGTATGATTCAAATACTAATACATCAGCGGATATCTGACAGACAGAAAAGCAGGATATCAGTTTCATTTAAAACAACAGAGAGGAGGGAAGAGGAGGGGGAGGAGAGAAAAAAAAAAAAAAAAAAAAAAAAAAAAAAAAAAAAAAAGCTCCCAGGAGCAGGAAACAGCCTTACTTCCTCACAACTCTACAGCAGATCCTATCACAGGACTGCAGCCGATCACCTCAGACTTCCTTATGGACCCACAACTCGCTGCAGAGAAAGTACCACCTCTCTGGGAACACCGGCCACTACTGCTCCGTAAATGCCCCCTATCCAAATGCCACACAACTGCGGAGAACGCCATTCAAAGCATTTTTAGGAGCAAAGTAAGCTACATAAACTGCTGTCAAGATGCAAAAGGGAGCACAAGAAGTCTCACACAAGAATACGCTGAGCATGGGAAACAAGCAAATAGCACAAACTGTGCGTGCAGTGGTTATTTTAACCCCCAGCACAGCAGATATAATGATGCATTTTTAAAAATAACAACTTCAGAATTACACTGCCCATCTCCTTTGTAGATCTTGAATATCTGCAGTTGGGAAAATGGTTCAGCAACTTAATAACTTACAAAGCCACCAGTTAATACAGTGGAAAATGAGGAAATGGAATCTCACCCTCCCTCTAAAACACACATGGGCCTTTTGCAAATGACCACAACCTTTTCCTCATTAAAGGTGACCACACACAGTTCCTCAGACACACTGGGATTCTTCTGTAACCTATCATATATATATATATATATATATTTACATGTGTGTGTTTCTTCTCTATGTGCATGTCTGAAAACTTCTTAGAGGTTTAACACTCCTGCA
>VZSV01000004.1:6559517-6574622 GCA_013398735.1 Nothocercus julius
TCCCCTCATCCAAGTCATTGACCCACTTTCATTTACTCAAATTTACTAAATGAGTCAGACAATACTTCATTCCCTTAAAATTATTTCAAAAATTGCCACCTACTCTTCTCATATACTTCCAATAAATGCAAAAATTATTTCTGCTATTGCTATTTCAAGCAATCATAGCCTATATACCAGACGTAGCCTCATGCATACCTTTCTAGTATTCTACTATTCTACATTGTGTTTTTTCCAGAATGTTGATGAAGCTCCCAAGGCAAACTGCAGCATAAAGCACCACATCTTTTGGGGAACAACCACTCGCACCATCAGTGGAGCAGCCTTTGCGTGGTGCAGTAAGAGCCAAGAGCTGAAACTTATTTCAAGAGACCAAGTCTCTCTACTGTAAACTGTAACCTGTGATGCCAGATTGGGCAGGACTTTTGTAGGAAATATTAACACTAACTTCAGTAGATTTTTTTTTTTTTTTTATCTGCAAGACCAACAGATTAGGAGCTATAGATGTAGGATCTTCTTAATCCTGATGTTCAGTAACAAGCAGTATGCTACTTACATTACATGCAGATGCTACTTACATTAAGTAATTTGACTATCCTCCCCTTTTTCTGAACAAAAAAATAAGCAAGATTCTCATTTTTAAAAGCAAAGTGAGGTGTTTTTTTGTCTTAAACTTGAGAAAGCTTCATACAAGCAGCAGAAATGTTACAGTTCAGGTAGTCTGAAGATGTAAAACTCCACATGGAAAGACTTCTCCTAAGGTCAGCTAATACAGCTGGGAAAAGAAAGAAGCTGTGAGGGTCTGTAGCTATATAAGCTCTCCCTAAAGTCCACCACAAACAGAAATTCTCAAAGCTGATCATGGACAGTTAAAAATTGCTTTGATATAACGTGGTTGTGTTAGACTCGCAGAGACATCAGCAGGCTGCCCTGAAGCAAGGCTGCAGCAGCAGCAAGGAGCAGCACACACAGCAAAGCTCGTAGCTGGGCTAGGACCAACACAGGCTTGTGGGGTGTTGAGCTACGTGGGGCAGCTGGAAGGAAAAGGCAGGGAAGACGACTATTTTGTGTTGCATAGCCAGGCTTCTCTACTAGAAGCAATGTCAGCCCAGAATATGACTGATCCTGATCTCATCTTTGGAAAGGGCTTTGCAGGCAAACCACTGCCGTGTCAGCTGCTGTTTGTCCCTTGTCGACACTCTGAACAAAGTCTGCTCAACCTGTTAAGCTTTAGCCACAGAGGTTCTATGAGAAGATCTGTTTTGCTAGACAAAGTAACTCAAATTCTGGGAAATCAATGTGTTTGGGCAGAAGATCCAATTTCTCTTCTAAGGAAGAGTTTACAGTGGTATCATGGAGATGCACGGACAGAGTTTGCAGCTTTTGCTCAAGCAGAGACAGCCCCGATTTGGTGTACGCGGACGTGCAAGGAGCTTGCTTTGCACCAGTATGGACGAGATGAAGGAACTTGTATGACATTCGATAATGCAGCTTTTAGAAAACTTCATTCAAATAATGATCTCTATAAAAAAGGATGATACAAACTATTTAGTTATTTCCCAAGTTCTAGGCTAAGCAGATATGGAAAATCCCACACACATATGAACGCAAGGTGCTCTCCTTGGAGGACAGTAAATGTGTAGGTGGTATTCAAAGACGCGACTATATTCAAACTATTCAAAGTTACTGCCTCCAGTTCACAGATAATTCCTCTCTCAGATGGTCTAACAACAACCACGTTAAACCCAGAAGGTTCTGTTTCTATTTTGTATTTACCTTTGCATCTTTTTTTTTTGTTTTGTTTTTCAGGTTTGGATTACAGGGTCCCTGCCCAAAAGCTTATATAATCTTTTTCCCCACCAAATTTATCAGATGGTCAATATTAAATACATTGTTTACTTCCATGAACCACACCAAAGCTAATAGCTTTTTACTTGACCATTAATTATTGCCACTATTTTTTTGGAGTAATCTTGTTTTTCTTAACCTGAAGTCATTTTTCTGCTGCTTTATAAATGTTTTAGAGACAGATAACAACAGAAGAGAACCCATTTTAAACGTTCTCTCTTCAAGAAACACTGCTAAACTCATTCTATGTTGGTCATTAAATAACCATTTCATAACCAATGATACCAGAGCTCTTCTGATTAAAGACAGACTACATGGGGCACAAAGGCTGCAGGGAAAGAATTTGTAAGAAACTGGAAGACTGAATAAGGCCTTGAATAGCTTTATTGAAATCTGTATAAATAAACATGCGCATTTCAAATGTAAACCCAAGTGAACTCAAGTGCAGACAAAATTTTAACCTCTGTCATGCAGGAGGTTAGTTTACATTAAAAAAAAAAAATTCAAAGCAGCTTTAAAATACCAGGATGAAACACCAGTTTTAATATCAAGGTATAAAGCAAAGCCATGTCCAACATACCTCATTTATATCCTGGTCAAATGCATTTTTTTAAACTTTTAAATGCTAACATAAATAAATAATTTACCAAAATGTGCACTCACAGAGTGAACTTTTATTTACAATACACAATTTATAACCTATTGTATTTGATTAGTTCAAGTGAAGAACATCATACTTTTTGCTTTAATTATTTAAACAGTGGGACACAAAGCAATTCTCCAGGTAGCAGATATGTGAAGTGCCCCCACTCTAAGGGGTTCCTCTCAAAGGCAGTATTGTATCCGAATCAACAATACATTCTTCCAACTGGATCAAAGGGAAAACAGCAAATTAAAAAAATGTTTCAAACTGTCACACTTATTTTGGCATCCTGGACCCCTGAACGTAGTCAACTAAAATCCAATTCGAAGTCTGTATGCCTTGTGTGCCTTATACACTGTACAGGTGCTGACTTGAACATGCCAATCCAATTCTCCTCACGAGTTAACCCTTTTAGAGATGCTGTAAGGCTGTGGTGAGTCCATCAGGAACACACAAAGAAAATTAATAAGCCTACTTTTAAAACCAACTTGTCCATTAACAATTTAAAGGCAAGTTATATGAAAAGAAAAAATGTCTCATCCAAGCCCAATACATAGTCATTACTATGGATACAGAATACTATTAACTCTGACCCTATTACGGAGTAGTTTGCAAGCTGTCAAACTACCAAAACCGGGGAGAGAACTTACAGCACAATTTTAATTTTTGGACCGACAGATTAAAATTATGCATGTCTTATAAGCAAGATAACAGGAATTATGTCCGCAGAATAGATCCAACAAGCAACAAAGGATACTTACATTTAATTGAAAAATTTTGTTAATGCAGCATGAAATCCAGAACCTGTTCCACAGCAGCAATAAGATGAACATATTATTCTGGATGCTCAACTACACCACAAAAGGTTAAAACACCTTTTCAAGCTATTTTCTTCTATCATGATTGATTTATTTTAAATTAATATTAAATTTAAGGGAAAAACATAGAAATTTGATGTTTCAAGAAAACTACTGCTTTTATATTTATGACATTTTTATTTGTACTCAGTGTGACAGCCTAATGAACATGAATATACTCATCCAGAAACTAGATTTGGCAGTAGTATTCTTGCAGTACTAAGAAAACAAATGTCAGAAGTCCACAGATTTAACATTTTAGTTATCAACTCACATCCAAAACAAAAGAAAACATAATCCATCAGAACAGCAGCAGAAAACTTAAAAGGGGTTTATTTGTGATTTCCTATATATAGCTTGTGAATACAAGACTGTAAATGCATTAGAGACTTTTTTTGTTAAAGTTTTTATTGTTTCACTTCAAGTACTGCACATGTTAAAATGTAATAAAGATTTACATTCTATTATCTGAAATTCCCCGTCTCAGATTTTTGTTTTCAATTTGGTGGGCAATTTCACTCTTTCAATAGGTATCCCCAGTAAGTCTCTTTTATGGCTTCTAGTTCTTCCATTAGTTAGTATGCATACAATTTTCATTTTCTATATCATTATCGTTTTCGTTGCTGTCTTCATCACTTTCCAGCGGGATGCCTGTGGCAGCCGTAGCACCTTGTTTAATTTCCCGGTCAAGAGGGAAAAAGCCAGTTCCACTGATTGTGTCCTGTCTCTGGTAGAAGAGCACATATGCTGCTTTGGACTGTAAAAGAAGAGATACAAAGGCTGGTGACCATCTGAAAAAAACATTCATAGGCAGAGAATCCCTTCTCTTTTGTCAGAAGCAGCAGGTATGATTTCAGTATCTTCTCCTCTTGAGAGTGTTTTGCTTCTTACAAATGAATTGAAAGGTGATACCGTTGAGAATGGATTTAAAGCCCAAAAGCCCTTCATCTCAGTAAAAATAAAAAGCACTGGACAGGCTAGTTATATTTTAAGGAAAACATTCCTGTTCAGCTATAATAAAAGCCTCTAATACAAGCACAACACAACAGAATCATACTTTAGTAAATGTATAGTTTCAAGCTACCTACTCTAAAAAGCAAAGCAAAACCAAACCAAACTCATAGCAATTCACGGGGGATTCCTAGAACGCTGCAGGGTAGATCGTGCACCCTGAGCTCTGCACAGACTTCACTCTTCATTATCGCCATATGGTCATAATTTTTTTTCTTTTTCATTTTCAGCAAAGCCAAGAATTCCAGGATTAATTGCACTTGGCAGATTATAAAATTAAAAATTCACTACCCAATTAATGCAGACAGGTGTTTCTCTGTTTCTGAGAGAAACTTACTGAAAATGAAACTCAAAGTAGAGCTGTTTATTGAAATACATCGCAGTACATCACTGTACATTTTCATTATTCTTAGCATTTCTTTGATGCTTTTCATTTTTTTCCCCTCAGTACTCCTATTTATACAGTTTGTACTTTTTCTGAACTTAAAGCTTGTACAGTTTTCCAACTTCTACTTCATCAAATCTATGGTAAAAAAACCAGCCAACCCACCCAGACAAAACTTCATGGTTATCTAGCTCAGAAGAAATGGAAACACCAAAACAGTGTATGTTGACAATTTGCTATTAGGTAGAAGTACATAGAGGTCTAAATGTATCATGTTCACTCTGAAGTAAGTTTTGCCCCTCATTTTTCTTTTTTACTGCCCTTTGAAAGAAGACAAAATCCCAGCTACAAATATATCTACTCATGGTCTACCCTTTATTTTCCTCCCCTCAGGCTGGCATGGTCAATAGACCCACTTCTGGAAAAAGCAAGAAGGTACTTGCCACTATTTGGTCCTCGGATGCAGGTGACACACTACTGTCATCAAAGTAGTACCACTTTCCATCATCCTTATTTTTTGCAAAAGCAGTATCTAGGACAGAAAAACAGTGCAGTGACTAAGGACTTTGCACCTTGGTAGATTTACTACAATCAGCTGCAGGAGTTGGCTCCACTTGACATATGGTACTTAACAACTGAAAATCTATTACTGCTCTAAGAGTCATAATCTCACAGATTTTTACTTTTTACCTAGGAGAACTTTAGCATTATCTTTCCCCATTAGCAGCACAAAGATGTTAAGTTACAATTACACTCCCTTTCTAAAAGGAATGTATAGAGAGAAAGAGTAATCGAAATAAAGTTCTTCAGTCACTTTTCCACTTTTCTCTCTTCTTTCAAGGGGATGTGCAAAGTACACAAAAAAGACCAGTAAGACAAACTAAAGTTGTCAGAATATGGTATTCGCTTATAGAACTTTTATATTTTCTCTTTCCACAGTATGCATAGCCAGAAATACAAAAGAACCTATAATTATTTTTGAAAGCTTTCTTCATATAGGTAGTTGCAGAAGGACAGTTAAGAAAGCATTACACTGATCCTCTCACACATTTCAAGGTGATGAAAAAAAGTCATCCCTTGACCATTAGAAAATGCTACTGGTTCAAAGTGATCAGTAACTAAAAAGAGTTGATAAGTAAAATAGCAGTGTTTTAAAGCAACTTACAGTGCCCTCCTCCCATTCCTCCATAGTGGTTTGAGACAGCAATCAAGTTATAGCGGCAAGGCCCTGCATTTGGATTAATAAGGAACTCTGACATGTCCAAGTCACTGTTGCATTAAAAAACAAAATAAAAAGCTCTTATTACTTCTTTTTAGCCATTTTGCATTTTATTTATTCTTGAAGCTTTATCTTACATTTTCCCACAGAAAAGCACATATACCAGAGCACACTGACAGTGCCTCTCTTTCAGTGCAGGAGCACAAAGACTCTGCCAAACCCACTTGGAGAGTTCTGCCAAGCTTATCTACCATTGCTGCTTTTAAGTTCACACTTGCCTCCAAATATTTTCTCATTAGTATATACTAGAGCCATGTGTGGTAGCTGAGCACCAACCCATTCTGCATGACTATTGCATTAAAACCTATGCCCTTGACATGCTAAATTTTACAGTTCTAACACTGAAATATTTAGGTTTCTTACTTTATTGGAAAGTCAACCAATGTATCCAATTTGTCCCTCATGTATCTGCTGTAGGAAAAGCGTTTTAGATGAACTACCAGTACTGGGGGCAGTGACCACAAGTCTAATTTTTTGGTAGCCTGCTGATGTTCTTTACAGTTTGGACAATACCTAAAAGAAAAAAAAATATTTTAAATAACTGCAGTCCTTATGCATGCTAAAAATATATTATTAGAGAGAAAACTAACAACATATGAGGAACTGCAGGAGCAAAAGCTGAAACACACACACACTTTGCATCTTCTGCTACTAATACCACTGATACCCCTCCTAGTATAAAACATTAGGTGTTAATGTGCAAACCAGTCACAATAAATCCTTGACAATATTTTAAATACATTTGTGGCAGCCAACGACACAACATTCTTTCCCCGCCCTGTATTAGTCATACAACTTTTCTCACATTTTATGAAGGAAGATGAAGGGTTATGGCAAAACTTCTGCAAAATTGACTATGTGAAGTGCCATAAATAGCAGGCAACTCTGGTTCTTCCAAGATTCAGCTTTTAAATCCATACATCCCTTATCCTTTCATACCATAGTGACCAAGATGCATGACACAGACAACAGTGACTACTGGAACCTTAAGGGCTCCTTACATCTCTGCTGTGTGAAATCAAGTGCTAAAAAGCATTAATAGGACATTAATATGCTTTTGTTCCCTCCAACACATAGTTCAATCTTCCAAGAACCAAGACACAGGAGGGAGACTAAGTGGTAAGAACCATAAAGCAACTTTTATGTGAAGTCACCTACATCTATTCAGTGCCTTGCTATGTAGTAAGCAAAGATCTAGGAAAGCAAGGGAAACCCTAACTAGAAGGCTGCAAAACTGTCCTTCCACAACAACATTAGATACAATTCCCTTAACTTGTCACCCACAGAGACAGACTGTGATTAAAGAGCAGTTTTCCCATTTGGCTTAGAACACCTGCGGTACTGGTGACACTGGATCAGGGATCACGAGCTCTCACAGGTTGGGAAGCTCTTACAGCTGGGAAGATTCAACAAACCAAGGCACAATGGGATGAACAACCTTCTGTGAGGTGTACCTAGAAGTAGCTGCATGACTTGAGCAGTAGCAGTGCTTAGTAGTCTGCACACTGCTTGAAATGTGCTGCAAAAATGCAAGCAAGCCCCACACCATACTTGAGTTGCACTTGGGCTCAAGCAGCCTGCCCAGCACTGTATAAGCCAGGCAGCTTAGAAGAGAGTTGCAAGTCAACCCTCTCACCCACTCCTGCAAAAGGACACAGAAGCAAAAGTTCTCCGATTACAGTGTCAGGAAGTATCCACAGCACAGAATAGAGCAAAACCTCTTTCCAAACTTAATTCTGAGCTTCAGGTGTTGAGCAGTTTTTTTTTTAATCTATTTGCTAGAAAATTCCTGGAAAAGAATGGTATTATGGGAACAGCCTGCAATTATGAATACTCAGATATCATTCAAATGTAGAATTTGGAAGCCACGAGGCATAATAAATATCTCTCCCTAAAATTAACCACATATGCTTGGAACATGAATCTAAAATGTTCTGCTCATTCCAGACATCTTCTGCCCTACAAATCTGCTATTTAAGCACATAATTATTTCAAGTATCAATGCAAATTACATATTTGCATCAAAATGTATTACGCAGCAAGCTTTTTCATCTTAAAAAAGAATACTTGTTCAAAACACTGTATTGCATTTGCCATGATATTTAGTAATTCAGTGCAGATCACAGCTCACAGGTTATCATTACGGATCCTGTGCAGAATGCATGAATCACCTCCTGTACAAACACAACCTCAAATACATAGTAACATCATTTATTTATATAATAAAGCAAACAGGAGAACATCTTGAAATTTAATGCAATTCAGCTCCTCTTGAAATTTAACATATGAAATGATGCAAAACACCCTGAAAAATCAGTTAGTTATCTGTTATAATCAGACATGCTTTTTGACTACAATTTGAGAAACACACTCCAGATGATATCAATTTTAACTTTTTATCCTTACCATGGGTCTTCAGCACCTAATTTTTCCTTTGTTGTGAACAGTTCAATGCAGTCTTTTAACTTCACAAAGGGTTTTTTGGGAGGTTTATATTCCACACTTTCATGTTTTTCAAAATCCTAAAGAGAAGTATTTCTTGAGTTAAGAGAACAAATGAAACAAAACTCATTTTAGTCATGTTGTCTTAACAGTAGCTAGAAAGCTCCTATATATGGAAAAGCTCATCAGAAACCATTTATTTCTAAACTGGACTCAGATTTGGTAATTACTTACACGTATAAGTGACATTCATTTAATATAAATGACAAAAAAAATCCTCACACCTTCTTTTCAAGATTTTGAACTTTCTTTTGAAATTTCTGTGTCACACATTTTGTTTTTCACACTTAAGTGTTATTAGTGCGTGAAAGAGGAGTAATGTAAGCAGCTTACCTCTGCAGCACTGTCATCAAAATATCTCTTCTTCAATTCAGGATCCCAATCCAAAGCAAGGAAAGATCTTTCTAAGATTAAAAATACATTTTCTCTTATCATTCTTTCTTTCTTTTAATTATATTTACTTTGGACAAAGACTCATCAAAACGAATTAAATGACACCAGTATGAGTTAAAGGTGAGAAACAAATGCACACAATTTCTGCGTTTCTAGTAGTTACAATAAGACATTTTTTTCTAGAGGATTTGCTCTTGGGGAAAAGGCAGATTTCCAATAGCACATGTCAGGCTGAAACATTATTCCACAGCAGTACAGTCAGGAAAAAATAACAATGGAATCAAAATCTGCCAAATTTGTTCTCCATCACTTACCATCAAGCCTAGGTTGTCTGTCATCGAATCTAATATGCCTGGTATCATCTTTGATGTAGTTTATGTCAGTATTGCCTAAATTATTGAACTGGAATGTAAACAGTCGCTTTTTGTGTCCCGTGAGTGGTTGACCTTTACAAGTGTCCTCAGTGCACAAGCCATTCTCAGAGTCATTGTCACCTCCAACCGAGTCCTCTGACTGGCTGTTTTCATTCTCTGAAGGAAGCTCCTGATCCTGGCTGGATTCATCATCCTGTTCATCTGTCTCCATTTCACCTGAAACAATTCATGGAATAAGGAGGGAGAAGTGAAGCAGAGCAACAGCTAGAGGAGGAAGACACTACAGAATAACTTCAGTTTTATACTGAACACAAAACACTAAACAAGTTTAGATATTCCAGTCTTACTTGGAGATCCTTCTTCATGTATTCCATTTGGGCCATTACCATTGATACCGTGGTCCTTACAGCAGTGTAGGGATCCTTCAGTGTCTTCACTTTCAGTAGATGTTTTTACATATCGGCTAAACATAACAAGTAAAATAGCGACTTACTATCAATCAATGTTTTAAAATATTTATATTGTTGAAGACAAATAACTAAACAGTTACAGCAAATACTTTCTCATTCATTCAGAATAATTTTAATCATCTAACATGTCTACTGTTAAAGCCTGAAACTGCCTGAAATTTGGCATGTCTATAATCTTTTGGGTTTTTTTTTGGCAGTTACTTTATTTTATAAAGCTTGGTTCTTTATATTAATTTCTACTTAACCAGAAATAACTTCTTTAATTGTTCATTAACTGTATTTTCCACAAAATAAATATACAGGGTCACTTACAGCAAAAAGTACATTAATAAAAGATAAAGGGCAAATTTAAATGAGGTTAAGGACGCCGTTTCTCCATGTGATGACACTCTTTCCAGTTTAGTATGAAAAGTCTACCACATAGTTTTACTATAAATACTAGTATAGTGAATTGCATACTACATACAGAGGCATACTAATTGCATATGAATTGCATACTAAATACAAACAATCAAAAAAAAAAAAACCTCACACCACAAATGTTTCCATTTTACCAAGCTGTAATAAATAGCAGAAATCCCTTAAACTGTCAAATAAAGATACTCTCCATTGATCTTTCTAATCATTTCAGATGAGATCATGTAAAAAACAAACAAACAAAAACCTCACCACTCACAAATTGACATGTTAAGCATCTAGAATTTGAAATTTACTATACTTAACAGAAAGCATATAGAAGACTAACTGCTCAAACCTAATCAACTTGTTAGTAAAGCACGTAAAAACAAGCATAGCTGTAAGTATTTTTCCACAACAAGCACATTTGTCTTTAAGCAATTAACTTACCACATTCTTAGCAGCAGCAGGTTGTACAGTTTTTCTTCTGTATTGTTTCTAGGCACTGCTATGAGGAAAGGTTGCCCAAAGAGTGAAGAACCACTATGGCTGTAGCTAGTATGCCTGCACTTCTCCCTCAAACAAACAGGAATTATAACTTGTTCTGTATCTTCTGTTCTATTGATAGCAATTTCAAATCTAGAAAATAGAAAAATTAGAAATACAAAGGACAACTCATTTAAAAGGCTGTAAGAGGAGGGGAACCCAAGATTTGTCTTTATCCTATGTTTAAGTTTTAATTTCATGCAAGTAACTAAAAGTCCAGAATAAGTTATACTTACACATAAATGTCATCGCGTTCCATAATGCTACTCAGATTTTCATCCATGGCAAATATTCTGTGGAACCTGTGATTGTATATGTCAGTAACAATCATCTAAAAAGAAAATGAGTATGCATGATTAAGTCAGGCTAATATGTCAGAACTTTTCATGTTCTGCTTCACACAAGCAGTTTCTCTTACCTTATCTGCAGCAACACCAGACAGATTTGACAATGCTGTGCAAAGATCCAAAATATTTCCAATTTTTGGAACTACTACTTTGTACTAAAAAAAAAAAAGTTGCTTTAGTTCTTAAGAGACATGAAAAAGACATCACACATTTCATATTTTTCACACTTATTACTGTTATCACATTTAAATCCTATGCACATGCACATTTTGAACATGCTTCTTATTTGAAGTGTGTTTCGGAGTGCTTTTTTATTTTTTCCATAGGACAACTAACAGCACTTACTAATTTATGCATATTTAAATAATATGCACACTGTTGGCTACATTTTTAAATATTTTTCTTTGGAACAGAAAAGAAACAGTTTAAGAATTACTACTGGAATTTATTTTTACTTTACCTTTTCCTATACTTTGAAAAGAGGGGGAAGATTGACAAAGATCTCCCCCCATCCCATACAACAACCAACTGAAGCAGTATTTTGTGTTTTCTTAAAATCTGTCAAAAAAGGAAAAGATGGGTTCTTGCTTTCTCTTTAGGATGGTTATGCTCTGGAATACCTCCCAGGTCTTAGCCATTGCTTGTCAAGGTATTGCAAAGATCTTTGCTCAAAATGCACTGAACTGTATTGTTGAAGGGAGGGTTATTGTGTGAACAGTTTTTTCTCTGATAGCACTTTCGGCATAGGAAAAGCAAAAGAAGGCTAATGACTGAATTCTAGTTTCATACGTAGCGAGAATGTGATGATTAACAGAGAAAACATTTCCACGAGGCCCTCTGTGTAATACTTCTGCAGTTGGTAACAAAATCCCAGACAGGATTTATAGCTGTTACTTGCATAATAGAGACAGTATTAGTTGGATATGACTTCCTAACTTTGTAATAAATTCCTAGCAGGCTCTTCTCCCTGCAGCTGATACATGCCCCTTAATCTTTGACTACCCCAGCTCCCATTGCCTTTGGGAACAAAAATAAATTCACTGTTCTGACCACTTTCCCCCTTCTCCCTCTTCCCTCTCTATTTTTCCAATTCTAACGCTCTACTTTCCAGGTGCTAAAGCATTTTGCAGATCTAACTAAATACTCATCTTTTATTTCACCTATCCTATTTTTAACCCATAGGGTACAGCTAGAACCATTTAATTATTATTTTGTTATTATAAATTACATATGCTCTTTCCTGTCATTCTTAGGCGCACAATACCCGCTTCCTAAGAATGGAGGAGATCTCCATTCTAAGGAGGAGAATGGAGGAGAATTTAAAGAGATCTCTTCTGAATTTGTGTTTTGGCTACTTAGTGAAAGCACAGAAGAATGACAGGACAACCTAGTATATTTAGTTGTGCTTTTCTTTACTACTCATCACCAATCTTCTGTTTTTTGACATTAATAAACTGAGGCTTAAGGCTATAGTTATTATAACCATACAAGTAATTCATTTTGGTGACAGTAGAAAGAAAAAAACACATTATATATTTTAAAGATGAAGAAACCTTATTGATGTAGCCATAAAGAAATCATCAACATCTTCCTAAAAATTGCTAAGAATCCAAGAAGATATATATATATAGCTTTCCTTATTTATTTAGAGAGGAACTTCAGAACATGTTCTAGAAAATGAAAGCTTGGTGGATTTACTTCTTAAAATATAAGTCAGCTCATATTCCTTCTTTATGCCATAAGAATCAGCAGTGATATATCTACTAAGATACTTACCTGCATAGGCTTAATGAGTGGATCCATTCTAACTAAATACACTTCCAAAGTGCGTTCTTTTTTCATGGGTAATGGAAGCGTCAAATAACAAAAGGGATCAAAGGTTACAGAAATCTTAGCACATTCAGGACAGACCAGGGTGGATTTAAAAAGG
The DNA here is from genome assembly GCA_013398735.1 of Nothocercus julius. Lineage (NCBI taxonomy): Eukaryota > Metazoa > Chordata > Aves > Tinamiformes > Tinamidae > Nothocercus > Nothocercus julius. Next base: position 6,572,499 of record VZSV01000004.1, read on the forward strand.
CCATGAAATATATCAACAATGATTGAATCATTTCTTTTTAAATGATTTTCCCAGGCTTCTTCAGCAACCACCTGTAATTAGAGCACAACTCGAGTTATGATAAAGTAGTAGGAAATAAAGAATGATAACTATAGTAAGAGTACTTGGTAGAACAAATCTCAGTTACCAGCCAGGTAGAGAAATCTTACTTCAAAGGACTCACAGGTATGTTACTATTGTCAGGACCATGGGTTAAATGAGGTAAACCTTTTCTAGAACAGAGATTCTGAGAAACTAGTTCTGACAGTTTGGGATAATACATTTCCTGAAAGAGACTTCAGGTTACTCAGGGCAGGAGGAAAGGAAATAAAAACATAAAAAGTTCTCTGAAGTAACTCATACTAAGAGAGAGATGATCAAGAAGTTTGCAGCTCAGTGCGAGAGGAGTTTCGCAAGGTGAGAGCACTTGAGAAAGACAGTAAACTGCATACTGCACACATGAGAATAAAAGAAACACAAGAATGAAAGCTGTTTCTTTTCCAGCTGAAATGAGCAGCAATTTGAATAGAAAGCACTTAAAGCCCTTAACACTGCCCCTCAGTAGCACCCCTCTTCAAGGCAAAGTAGAATCTCCGTTTGAAGATCTCAGCATTTTCTTCTTAAATCTCTTCCAGGAAAAGTGACACTTAATCAGTGCCACAAACTTTCAGTACCCAAACATGCATTAAAAAAAAAAAAAAATCTTGCAACCTACAGTTTTGACTAAAACCAAAAAACCCAACAATGAGAACATTACCTTATCTGGCCTCCCATCTGCATCCTTCAACTGAATATAAGGCTTTTTCCTAATTCGATTCAAATCCTCATGTAAGCCATCCAGGAGAAAAGCTAGTAGCTCTTGACAATCTTGTTGCTGATAACCAGAAAACTGTGGTGCAAATCGTCCTACTTGTGTCTAAAAAGATAAATATAAGTTTTTAGTTTAGAAAGTCCAGGGTTTGTTTTAACAATAGCTAACTAATAGCACAATGCCACCAGAACTCCACAATAATTACAAATTAACATTTCCAGTGTCTTAATTATTATAAAAATAGCAGAGAACTACTCTAAAATATAAATATCTACAACCAGGACTATGCAAGACGGAGATATCTGAAACAAAAGATAGGAGGCATAGCAGAAGTTAAGTGCCTTGAACAACAAGTATTAACAGGTTTGGAAATATATAAGCACAATCCTCTTTCAATTCAGGAAAGAGGAGTACAAAAAAAATGAAATACTGTGTGTTTACGCATACAGGTATGCATCATCTTAGAGAATTCTCAAAATCAGAAATCGGGCTGTCTTCTGAGAAGACAAAGCTTACTGACATCTTGTCCAATATCAAATCAAAGGACTCCCAGAATAATCAAAGGTAAGCTTTGATGGAAACAGACAGCCCCAAATAATTTATAACAAACAAAGCACAATGAACAGCTGACTTTTTAAACACTCATCTAAGTGTTTGAAAAAAAGGTTGAATTAATAGACTGTATACTAATGTTACTTCAAAATTTTATTCTTCCTATGACAGAATACTTCAATACGTTATATGCAATATGGGAACAAAACTGACAATATACACTCAAGTTAAATTCCACACTAACCTTAAATGCTCTTGGGGTAACATAACTATATTTTCCTGACCACATTTGTTTGATGAGCTCAGCATAAGATTTTGCTATTTCACCTCTCATTCCTAAAGGATTGTCAAAATTCAGCTCTTCTTGGTATTTATCATTGAGGAAATATTCTGTGAGCGGAGGAGTGTTGCTCAGACACTGTAAAACAGAAACAGAGAAATTTTTAGTTAAAAAGAACTGCAATTTGAATCAACTCTGACAAAAAAAAAAAGTTTGAACTTTGTTAAAGCACCCATAAACAATACTCTAAACTGTAATGCCTTTTTGCTTTCCTACAAGAAAAAAAGCTTTTTTTCCAGAAGCAAATAATTTGCATCCAAGTTCAAACCAAAAAAGGTTGTTCTTGACAAATGAATAGTAGTTTCATGAAATTCCTCGCTAAAGGATGTAATAGATGCTCAGAGTTTGCAAGGCCTCAAGGACAGTTAGCAGAGAGAGAGAGAGAGAGAGAGAGAGAGAGAGA
>VZSV01000004.1:6574684-6620797 GCA_013398735.1 Nothocercus julius
TTTAATCAGATTACATCACATTCAGAAAAACCTGTGAGTGAAAATAGTTGGAAACTGTTTTTTTTTTTTTTTTTTTTTCTCCTCTTTTGCAGGGGCAGGAGGGAAGGTTAGGATGTTTGCACTACTCCTGCTCTTAGGCATCTGCTTATGGATATTGAGGAAGGCAGCATACTACACTGGAAGGACAGGATCCTGGGGATTACCACCAGTGCAGCCCTTCCTATGTTTTCTTAAATTTTGTGAAGCTGCTCAGAGTCTCAACTAGATCAGGGTATGTAGAGGCCTTTGTTTAGACTCAGATAATCATTCATCCTCTGTACCAGTTCATTTCTTTCGTCAGCACTTAGAGATACCAGGATATAATCATTGAAATATCACTTACAATTTTAGGAAACCACTTTGAATTTGCGTATGCTACTGCTCACACTCCTTTAAGCAAAAACTTCTCCAATAACTCAGAAATGATCCATATGGATCCACTTGTCTTAACATATGGATTTATCAAAGTTTCTTCATTATGCATTACAAATTTTTCTGCATTCTTTCTTCTATTAAAGGTTCAAAGAAAGATCAAACATTTCATCCTTCTCATCTGCCTCCCTGCAAAGAAGGGGAAGAACAATAATTTTGGGTCCACACTCTCTTCTGCTTAAAATGCAGCCACTGAGGGTGGAAGAATTACAGCTTTATTGAGAAAGGAAATAAATTAATTAAAAGCTTTCTTTCTGCCTATTATAGTTGAGGGATACAAGTAAGCAAAGCGAGTCCTATATTGTAGGCAGCTCTCCATACAGGAGTTGAGTTTCACAGCATCACAGTCCACTGAAACACTGCAAAAATATCCTGATGTTACAGGACCTTTTTGAATAGCAAAAGCTGAAGGTGGCTCTCTTTCCTGCAATAAATAATTTTAGTCCTAGAACTGTCCTTTCATGACCACTACCACCTTACGGATATGTGCTACCAATTCCAAACTGTTCAGCACAGCCAAGAGGATAAATCCTTGCTCTCTTGATGGTGTGAGAAGTGTTCAAGTGCAGAGGTGTCAACAGACTGTTTTTAGCATTAGCCTAAAAACAAAGGGATGGACTTCCAAGTTCCACCCATTACCCTGAACTACTCAGGGCAAACCAGGCTAAGCTAACAGATTAATTCAGGTAAAAATCTCACGTTCTGTGTGATATGACAAATAACTGCTGCTGCCTAAAGACAGAAGTCCTGTTCTATCTCTGCTGGTTCTCATACTCCTCTGAAGTACTATTATCCAATACGCTTACTCAGTTCACCAGCCACATAAAAGTATTTTTCTCCTCAGTTTTCCACTGGTCTATTAGTTTAGCAGATCAAATCAGCTTAGCTGACTAAGCTCATCGTGGTGATTAGCAGAATGGCAGTTCCAGAACAAGGAATTAAGTAATGCAAAAATAGTAAATTCTTCTATAGGTTCTTAGTAAACTTAGTTGTTGACAATGTGTTGTTTCACTAGACGACCACTTTTAGGTTGTCAGTTTTCATCTAAAAAGATTGTTTTACCATTTTCTCAGAATATTCACGTGTATTTGTATCCATAAGACAGAAAGATTACTTCAGATCACTGCCCTTTCTCTGTATCTACTTTGCCATTCCAGGATAGCAAGCCATTAATGGCAGAAATGGAAAGCATGCCCATCTATTTGGACATGGCCATATCTGAGGCATGGAGCTGTTACCTTTGCTACCATTTCAGACAAGAGCTTTTGAGTAGCTACTAGAGGATCTGATACTGTTAGACACTGATGGATAATCTTTTCAACATACTTGCCTGTATAGTTTCCATTCTTGAAAATACTCCAAAGCTGATCTGAACCAGGCCCTGGGGGCTGCTGCTTTGAGCAGATGGCTGTGCCAGATAAAACATTATAGGTCCCTTCCGATCAAAGTGATTCCAACAAGTACAGAAGAGATAGCAAATCCATACAGATCACCTCAAAGCAACTAGCCTTTATATTTTAGTTGTACCTCATCCACAAAATAACAGCTATTCAAAAGGCTAGGGATGGGGGAAATATTTTGAAAGGTTCCCAACACCCTAACCTAAGCGTAGAACACCTAGTTAGAAATAAAGGCCAAGTAATCCATTGAACTTTCCATGATTAGCATTCAAATATATCTCAAGAAGATAAAGTTTAAGTGTTTATCAACCACACAAGGATATTAAAACCTCTCACCATATTCCAGCAAATTGAAGAGCAAAATTTAAGGGCAAAACGCATACACATACAGAGTTGTTTAGTTCACTTCATTAACAGGCCAACATAAATGCCTTCAGACAACACAGAACTAACAGTGTTCCCAAAGAGATCTCTGCAGGGTAGATGCAGTTTTATACTATTAATCAACTAATGACGGATCTCTTGTCTGTTAAAAAATGGGGACATTATAAATGCAAAATTTTCTTTTCAGAGAAAGAGAGGCATGGTTTGCATTGCTCAGTCATTTCATATTTGATATAATGAGGTTAGGGAAAAAATCCATATAATTCTAGGTAACACAACAGACAAAATCCTATAAAAGGACTCTTCTGTCTTCCTCTAACCACAAAACTAGTTTATTACAAATAATTGAGCTGTCTTCTCTTTAGCACATAGAATATTACCTTGTCAGTTGAATCAAACATTTATTCTAGCAATGAACTCAAAACAGTGCAAAAATGCTCTTCTCTTTTATAAAATATTCTTATTACCAATATCAAGAAATACTCTTATTTCAACCACAAATGTAGTTCAGTAGAAGATTATATCACAAATGTAGCAAAAAACAATTTTGCAAAAAAACATGAAACTTGCCTCAGGTTTGTTATTTGAGAAATGAGAGATAGATGTGTAATAGGATTAATAATAAATGTGTAAAGGATTATTTATAACATTTCAGAAATGAAAAATTAAAGCTTTAGAGAACATTTTGTAAAAAAAAAAACAGTAATAGCACTATCTAGCTAGCAAAACTACTAAACACTATTTTTTTCATGTACTTACAAAAGTAAGTAGTGGTAGGCAATAATGAGAATTTAAATGCATCTTCTCAGAATTCTGCCTTTTTTCTCCCTACATTTTGCAAAACAGCACAGTAAAACCATTTTCTGATCTTTATTATGTGTTCTCCTTATTTCCCTCTCTGTAAAGGAAGCGTAGTTCTTTATAGCTGAGTACATACAGTTAAATAATAAAACACAAAATGCTACAGTATTATAATAAATATTTCACTTTGTTTCTAGTATTTTTCATGAGATGCATGAAAATCATTACAGAAAGCAAAGAATCCCATTTAAGGGCTCTTTCATTTAGAATGTTTGTCGTATTTCTTTTTGACATTGGTCACCAGTGCAGAAACAGGGAGAGTCTCTTTCATGCGTTATGCAAGTCTACTTTTCCACAGTACCAATGTTATTTTTTCAATATTATCTTGCCATTTAGTGGAGTCTCTTAATGTTAGGTTCAAATATGACAAAATATCATAAAATATTATTTTTAAAATAGTAAGATAAGCTCATTTGACTACAAAAGTACCTACCTGAATTGCTGAATTCATGAAACATGTATTCCCCAAGTTACTCAGACCACACAGGCCTGGCTGCTCGTTGTGTCTTCCTGGTTCTGAATAATCATAGTTTTTATAAGCAGTATATGATGGGAGACAATAGTTTGAGTTTTTCACACTGCAAAAAAAAAAAAACAAAAAACAAAAAACAAAACAAAACAAAAAACAAAACGCAACAACTTTCACCATGCATACATGTACTTTTTAGTGCTTTAATACATACACCACTTCATAAACATTACCTTTGCAAAGAACCAAACCCCGAAATGCCGCAATAACCATAACTATGACACCTTTTTGCTAGGAGCAGCTTTACAGCTCACTCCATTCACTGCTCCATCAAAATTAGACTTGGACTTTAAACACCACCAGCACCAATAAATCATTTATGCCCCTTTGACATCCTGCTGCTGTAAGACAGTGAGGGTGGTGGGAACAGAAATGCAGAGTTATAGGTGAGAGCTGAGATTTCCAAGGCCACTGGGGCATCGCTACTCCACTGCATCAGACCCTATTTACACTTCCCTGCTGGGAGAGCACAACCCAGCAAGCGGTGCAAGAAAGCCTTGAGAGAACACCTTTTAACAACTTTCTGAGAAATTCCTATGATGTGTGTATTTGCAGAAACTGGAGAACGCTGAAACAGTAAAATGGCTAGACTTACAGTAATTTATTACCAGGCAAATGCAAAACCTAAATACAGACGAACACCCACATATTAAAAAGCTAACCAAATAAAAAGATAAAACTCTTTCTTAAACTATGTCAGTCACAGAGTATTCATGATATTGTAGCTTTGGCTCAAGTACCCTAAGTTGTCCATAACTTATTCACATTAGAAGAAAGCTGAGCAAAAATGTGAAAGCCAATTACACAGAAAGTGTTACTCAATGCAATTAACTAATCCTAATAAATAATCAAGACTTACAATCTTAGAAGTAAGAGGATGCAACAGTGCCAAATAATACACTCTAGTTACACTGCTCCATTACACAGTGTAATTGATACTCTCCACACCCAGATGAATTCCAGCAGTCACCATGGGGCAGGAATTATCCTTTTAATAACAGTTGCTTTGTTTTCATGAAGATTTACTCAAAATTTCAAGTGCAAGGGGGAAGAAAATTCCTCCTCCTTTTCAATGGGATCAGGAATCTGTACAGGTCATATCTCCACTGTCCCTTAAATTCTTTTTCCACAAACCCCACCATCTGCTTTTTTTTTTTTTTTTTTTTTTTTTCTCTCTCTCCCAAATTTCCTTTCAGCCCTTCTCTTCTCCGTATGTATGAATATTCTGATTTGCCCCATACCAGCTATATGGCATTATTTTTATTGGTCATTTTCCATGCAAAACGCCTGCAAAGCTCATGGTGTATGTTCAACTTATTCCTAAAATTCTCACCCTACTTTATAAAAGACTTATTTATAAAAGAAGTTTTCTGAACTCTGGATTCCCTTCAACTCCTCTCCACAGTGTCCCCCATCCCTATCCTCAATCCTTGTTTCATCCACATCTCTTTTTGCAACTGCGGCACAGCTTGTTGCAGTCAATCCCAACTGTCTTAAAACTCTCAAACCCTGGTTCTCCCAGAAAGAAAAGGCACCATCCTGAAACTGGAGCTAGTGCAGCCTCTGGAACACAATCCTCGACTCTGATCAGTAGCATGTGAACGGACCTTGTACGGGTTGCACACATACAGGGTACACAATACATTTCAACTTTGCCTCTGCTTGCTTCCCAACACTTTCTTCTTCTGACTCAAAGGTAACGCTTTTCGCGTGGTTATCAGAAGACAGAGTTATGTTGCAATTTTAGGAGGTACAGGGCAATAAACTAGTTGAGCACAATTTCCCTGCTGATTTTCACTCCCTTGTTCTGTCTTCAAGATTCCCCTCCCACTCAATAACTGTCAGCTTAGGAGGGACACTAGAAAGTAAGAAATTGCAGTGCCTTCCCAATAGCTGTAGCACACACATGTGAAAGACTTCCCCAGTTTAGCTGAGTAACACCATGATAATTTATTTTAAGAAAATTGTAATGCAGATAGAGCCTTGGAGCTAGGCTCAGAGCTATATGGGACATAAACTATCCCAGTTCATTTCTCAAAAATAGAAAATCACTGCTAAGCTGTTTCATCTCCCATGCCTGCCCACAGAAGTGCATTTTAGAGGTTTAGAGAACAGGGTTATCACACTCATCCCATGAGTCAGGTCTATTCATTTGCTTTTCTTCTCATGGCAGAAATACTCTTTCAGTTGGTGAAATAACTGAACTCCCCAATTTGGCAATTATAAACCTGGAATCATGATGGTCCTCCCTCAAGAAACCACAGAGAACATGAGGGAACTGGCAAATTCCTTTTCCTTTTCAGTTAAATATTGTGCACACATGCAGAAACTTTCAGGTTTCTGCAGAATTTTACTGAAAGGCTTCAAATGAAATACAGTGCCTATTTTGTGTAGGACACAGTATATTTAAGAGTTATTTGTTTGATACTCGGGAAAAACAGCAAAACAGAAAAAGGGGTATACAAGTCAAGAATCCTTCCTGCAAGAGAAGAGAATGTTTAAGAATAGTTTACCTCTCTTCACAGCTTTATCAAGGGTCCCCCTACAAGGGTCACTTTTTTTTTCCTGGAAGAGTTATTTTTTATTTAAATTACATTTTGCCTCTGGCTTTTGATGTTTGTGAAATTGGACAAAAGCTACAGGACTATCAAGAGCCATTAACAGTGGCTAAAAACAGAAAGAAAAATCTAGACCCAAGGCAAGTGTATACAAACTTCTATTCAAACAGAAACACACTGGAAGAAATAATTTGCCACAACCATCCTTCCCAATCAGCTTTTCCAGGAAACCTTTAAAAGGTGCCTGTAAAGAAGGAAGAACACAGGAAAAAAATCCATGGGGGGTAGTGTTAGAATGGAGCATTCTGCCTAAATGCAAGAGCACAAGGAGGACACCACCAGCTCTTAAAAGAAATGTTGCTCTTCCAATTGAGTCTGCTGCTCAACCAAAAACCAGACAAGATCAAAGAAAATGATCTTGGCACCCCTGAACAACTGGGGAGAGTTTCTGGCATAGTGAAACGGGTTTACCTTTTCTGAAGGAGGTTCTGAATGAGATTTTATGATCCATAGAATCTATAGATCTTGCGTTGTGCGCATAATAATTGAAATGCCCTGTGTACCCTATCCACAGGATAGCTGGTGTTCTGGGAAGTGTGCAGATGGTGCACAGGGATTTGGAAAAGCATTTGAAAACTGCATGGTGTGACAGTGGGGTCCCATACCTCAACAACGGGTGCAGCAAAAGGCAGCAAGACTGACGCCAGAAGGTCCCAAGCTTGGAACTTAACTGAACTCTGACATATTTCAACTACTACAACGCACTGCGAAGGTGTCTCTGTGCCCAACCACCTTAACAAACCTGTAATTGGCTTAAATCAATTTTCAGACATGCCTGATGCATCAGGCATGTCATGCTCATATCATACCCAGCAACTCCTCTGTTATTTCTGATGAAGATCATGTGGAGATCAAACAATGACATTAAAATCTGTTTAGATGAGATTACAAAAAAATAAGTCCCCTTCATACTACGCTGCCTTTGTAGATGTAATAAGCTGCCTTTGTCAGATGTAATAAGAAGAAATTATTCCTACAGGTGACATAATTATACTTATTGAAATATTGGTGTTTTCATGAAGCATGTGAACAAAGATGCCACCTGTCCATTTTCTGACAAGCTGCTGCTACTAAACGATGGAGCATGTAATTTTAAGAGTCTGAAGCAACAGCTACGTTTGGAGAAAAGTTTCTCATTGAAATCCCTAAGCAAAATCTTCATTCAAGTGTTTTTAATCTTTCCTTGCACACAGAATTAAAAAAACACCTTATAGATGTCACGAAATGTACTGCTTTATGACAGACATTTCATTAAGACCTTAAATTATGCATTTCTCTCCTTTATTCGAGTCCAACGACATATATTATGCTAATCCTCCTTTTATTTTTTCAACAAGATCACCTCTACAGGCAAAAGAACACCAATGATCAACTATTTGGAATTGTCCGTTCCATCAAATGTGCAATTTAACCCTCATATTTACATAAAGGAAAGCTGTTGTCCTGAGAAAACTTGCACAAGCTATTTCTATTATCTAATAAATGAATAGCTCAAGGCATACTCAAGTATTTACCCATTTGAGGCTTAATACCACTCACATTACTTCCCGGATTAGGCAAGTATTCTAGAAGCACATACTTCATAGGGGAAATATAGTATATTCGTAAAGAGTTTTAACTTAATGTGGACTCCACAGCCAAGCCATGGATTGCAAAAACAGGCTTGCAACTAGTAGCATTTATTACTATTATTAAACAATCTAGCTTTTCAAATTTCTTCTGCTAATTATTACTTATCTGTTAACAAACAACCAACTTATATGACTTTTTTTTTCTGCTTTACAACTCAGCTTTGTCAGCTATCATTATTTTCAAAATGAATGTTGGTATTTCCTTAAGAGTCACAGCATCTCATGTCCATATGGAGGTGCCAATGGATCCTGAGAGCCCCCCAAATATACAATTTCTCTGCTCTACTAAAGACAGAATAAAACATAAGATACAATGAGGCAGAAATACGAAAATCAATTCCAGGCAAGGCTGATATAAATAGCTAAGAAAAGACGTAGCATTAACTAATGGAAAAGGAGGAAATTACTGGGGAGAAGAGTGGAAAATAGAAAGAAACAGATTTTATCCCAGAATGATTTAAAACAATTAAAATACATTTCTGTATTTATCATCAAGAAAATATATTTATCTCAGCTCAGCATTATATACGTTAGAAAATAATCTGTACATAAATTGATATGACTTCTTTATTACTAAGCTACTTCATCTTGAATAAGAATTCCATAAGAAAGCTGTTAAAGGTTTTCTTTTACTATATATTGTAGTGAATTACATTTTTTTTTTGGAAATAGTTTTCACTTAAAACTTTTCATAGCTAGATTACTGCACTGAAAGGAAAGATACATTCTTCTGTGTTGAATATTTGTGTTGCCTGATATCCCGATATATGGCGTTTTCTCTTGTTCTCACAAGAGAAAAATGTCTTGTATTTCACAAATCTACAGAGAACATACTCCTCCTAACTAGTTTCCAAGCATTTAGATTTTACTTGGGACACCTGAAATGCCTAAATCTGTACGCAATCTGAATCTATCACTTCATCTTAAGCATCAATTCTGAAAATCCTCAAATGAAGAAAAACAACAGAACTTCAAGTTCTAAAAATTTCCATTTTGGTTTCAAAACAAACAAAAACAGTTAAAAAGGGTGAGGAAAGTATCTTTAAAAACTGCAGAACCTGCCAACAGGTTTTCTAAGTGCTTCCTAAAAATAGGTACAGCATCACTAGGGAGATGATAACATATGTTAATAGACACACACAAAAAAGCCCTGAAACAAATGAAAAAGCAGCTTACTGATTTAAAATCTAGTCTCCCTCATAGAGTGATTGTTAAGCTTTGCTTCAGGCATTACAATTGTCTTTTGCACAAGCAATGGGGGAAAGAGATTAGCTGTCAGCTAGAGGCTAAGCTCTGGTCCAGTAATTTTTCATATAGTCATAAACACATTAAGCTTTATGCTTTTTTGTTCTTTGTTTTCTTAATTTACTACACATTCACACACACAGTACAATAGACTGCAGTTAAATATATGGATTTGAGCTGTTTAACAGTGAGAGTTGGGGCTACTCACAATTGGTAGAAGCACACCCTTTACGAAAAATCACTTCTGATAAATGCAGTATTTAACTGGAAGATATCGTATAAGATATTTAATATTTATATCACCTTTTAATATTTAACATCTTCAGATTGATCACAAGTCCAGAAAAATATTTTAATTTCAATTTGAATGGTAAGAATAAGCCTCTTCAATTTCCTCAAGCTTGCCTTAAAGATGGGTGCTTTCTGGTTTCAAGCACTTGAAAGATGTTCCAATATCTGTTAAGTTAAAGTGAAATAATTCCATGTTTTTCTATATTTGCCAACTTTTTACAATTGTGTAGAATAAAAAGGATTACACAGAAGGTTGGCCACTGGATTTGAAAGTAGAGTTTTATCACATTAAGCAATGCACATACTTTTATACAACTTTGAATTTCCATTTTAAAGAAGAAAACCCTTAAAAGTGAGAAGTCTCTTTTAGTACTTCTTTGCTCTGTAATACTCAAGCATCCCAATCAACCAGATCTCTACAAAACTCCTAGTGATAAGACACAGAAGTTAAGCTGCTGGAGGTTAATGGCTATAATCAGTATGACAACAATTTACAGCTTCAGTTTTAGTGGTCTCAAATAAGTGTGTGGTATCACATATGCTAATATAATAGCTTATCATCAATCAATAAGGGATACCTGAACACCTTAACTACAGACAGTTTATACTTATATGCTGGTCATCTCCGAGAGAAGGACAGTGTTTGTAATACTTCGTACTTTTTTTTTTTTTTAAACTCCATAAGCACTGAATCCTGAGTCCTTTTACCCCTTCTTAAGGTGCTCAATATTCTTTTTAGTATCTCATATACTGAGGACTAAAATTTACCAAAAGTCTTTAACTGGAGTTTTGTTTCCTGATATGATGCAATACAACACCTATGCTATAAAATACTGACCAATAATTTACAACTCAAATACTGTTAAACAACAACAACAAAAACGAAAAAAAAAAAAAAAAAAACCAAAACCCACACAGACAAATGCCTCAACCTAATAACTACAAAACAAGGAAATTTTCTTATGGCATATTTGAATGATCCATATGGTTCAATTAAACAAATAGTTTTTAAGATATATTGCTTACTTTCTGTTGTTCATGTTGTTATAATTATTTGATAGAGATGGAGAGATCTTTGGTAAAGTTGAAAAATTGGATGCACCTGGGGACCTTTAAAAATAACAAAATGATAAATTAGATAAAAATGTTGAGATATTAAAACTATGACAGAAAGCTAATAAATGAGCAGTGCATGTAAGCAAACATGAAAAAGATTTTTTTCCTTTTAACTCAGGTACACACTAAAAATAGCCATGACATGCAACTCTCAGAATTAAACTTTTTAAAGTTTTGTAAAGTATTTCTGCTTTTAACTTTCATATCATGTTGAAGAGACATCTCTATTCAAAACAAAACAAACAAAAAGATCACAGGACTATAAATTGTTTTCAGTTTATGATAATGACTATACATAAGCTGTTCTTCTAAAACCTACAATGTAAAATTTCTAATATGGTAATTTTGTGAATTTTTCATTTAGCTATAAGTGGGTGTTGAGATATGAATATGATTAAGATACATACTCCGAGGTTAGTTTAAAAGTAGCATGAAACCATTTAATTAAAATTGTCTTATTAACATTGTTATAATATTCCATGATATTATACAAATTATCAAGCAAACTTTAAAGCCTTTATCCAAATGTTAATAGAATTATTATTCAACCCTACTGCATAAGTCTATTTTTAAATATAAAAATACAGAACATTTTAAGCACAAAAGACCCTGAATGTACCAATTAAATACAACATACAACTATCTTGCAGTATATTTTACTTTGCCAGAGCAAGTCTTACGAAAGCTGCTCTGAATGCTCAAAGCTGATGAGCCATTCTCATGCTTTTTTGGGTGGACCCTACACAGCTCCAACTGGGTTGGATCAAGCTCCAACCCTCCATGTAACGTAACAACTGTAACTCTGTAATACATCTTTGTAATGTATCTCAAAATCAAGGCAGCAAAAACAAGAAAACAATCTGCATGTTCAGAATTGTTTTTTTCTTTTAAACACAGATTCACACGTTACATAGGTCCAGTTCTCAGAGAGAAGGAAAAAGGAAGGGAACTTCATTCTTGAAGATGGCAACCAGTAGATTTACTCCTGGTTGTGCATTACTATCCCCGTGCTAAAACAACAACAACAACAAAAAACAAACAAAAAAAACCCCACACTACTCAAAACTCAGCATTTGCTCTCAAATACAAAGAGATACTGACATCGATACAGAGAGAACCCTCTTCTACATGCTTACAGCTACTTATGCTCTTGCTCACACCATTAAGTCCTGCATACAGAGATGTAATACAGTAACTCTTCTCTGCATTTAAACATACAAAACCTACTAAGACTTTAGAATAGATTTTTCTGTTTTTAAAAAATAAATCAAATTGTGCCAAAAATAGTGAAATGTCTGCACTGTTTAAATATGTGCATTTGAGGGCATTTTCAAATCAGAAAATATTGTCATAAATTATTATAAACAGCAGTATTCTTTTAGATCTCTACATATTTCAATATTTGAGGTAACTGTCAATTAATTGAATACTCATATATATTTAATGTTTGTATAAAGTGCTACATTTGACCATAATTATTTCATAATTTCTTCAATTATGAAGAAAAATATTTTATCAGATTAACTGTATTCTGCATAATTTTATCATCTGAGCCTTTATTAGCTAAATGATATTCCGCGTCATGAAGATATGATCAACTAGTACTTCCGGAGTGCCTCAAATTAATAAATATGTTTAAATTGTGTGGGCATAAGGCACGTGTCATGATTCAACACACGATTTTTGAAATTTCAGACAGGTTATTTTAGAACATAGATCACAAGGAGTTTAAAATTTAATGATATTTTAATTTTCACCTAATTTTACCTTGTTGCAATAGAAAAGCAGCATTAACCATTTGTTTCCTCACTTCATCTCTAAACAGAAGTAGTAATAAGGATAAATACGACCAGCATTCAACAACCAAATACGACCAGCATTCAACAACCCTATGCCAAGTTTGTAAATACCTATTTAGCATGACAATCTATCTTACTAGCGAACTCAGACCTGTATTAGAAAACTGTCCTTCCTTCTGCTCTGCGGAACAGCCAGAGCCATGTACAGAAAGCAACCAGAAAATTTTTCCATTTGATGTGCACAGAAGGCCCTTTATGGGTCTCACTTGATTTCTTGCCTGAAGTGCTTCAGTTTTACACTGAACATTTCCTTCTGTGTTTGCTTACAATAACAAAATGAAGCACGTTCTCCAAAAGGTCAGAGGCCTGTTGTCCAGCACCTGCATATGAGCTGCCAGGCATCTCGACTCCCACAGTCAATAGTAAACATGAGAATCTACCACCCTCTTCAAACATCCAGTGTATTGCTGCCCAGTGTATTTCACAAATAACTTATTCTGTTCATCCATATTTATAAGCACATCACTCTGAACAAATGAAGAGCTGTAAGTGGGTGATTTCACCACAGTACTTGGGTGATAACAGAGGAGTTCTCCGCACATCTGAGGAGAATAAAGCCACCCAGAAGCGTACCCAGGGAACAAGTCTGCTGAAGAAACAAAAACAAAGAGCAAAACAAAACAAACACACACAAACAGAAGAGATATTCTGAGACCAAAATTTTTTCTAAAGCCCTACTCTACTTCACTGAGATGAACTCCTAAATGAGGAACCACTGAAACAAGAATATCGGACATACTTATTAATGCACGCTTCTTGCCCCCACTGCCCCAGTTGTAGCCCATTCTCCCCTAAAGCTCTGGTTTGACCAGTTCAAAGGTTTCTGCATTTTACATTGCGTTTTAAACATTCACAAGGCGCAACAAAACATCATCTGCTGCTTCAGATACTCTATTTTTTAGCTACAGGATAGAACCTAACAAACTGTATATATTCTGCATGTCAGTGTTATGCATTAAGGGAACACTGGATTTTCCACACTATATTTGGCAGTCAATTCTCTTGTCTTTACTCCTAATAACTGATCAACACTCCTTCACTCCTTTCATCAGGAAGAAACTGGGGTTATAAAAAAACAAAAGCATACCAGCCAAAGCCATAACTGGATGCAAAGGAAGTTTGTTAGAAGACTGCTACAACAGTATTTTTTAGTAATTTGAAAAACTGTAACAGTCAAATTCTCCCTACATAAAAAGGTTACGGGCTTAATGGAAAAAAACTGCAGCACCTACACAGAAAAATATGTAATTTTGCCCCTACCCAAACCTACCAGTAGTGTACTGGTAGCTGCTGTTCATCTGCTTTAGAGCAGATCTCTAAACAAAAATTTCATAGGATCATTATGGTTGGAAAAGACATTCAAGATGGATTCAATTGCAAGGCCCTCAACACCATACCTATTAAACCATGTCCCTAAGCACCTCATCTACGCGCTCCTTGAACACTGTCAGGGATGGTGACTCTCTGGACGGTGACTCTCTGGTTCCAATGCTTCACCATTACTTCCATGTAGAAATTCTTCCTATTATCCAACCTAAATATCCCCTGGCACAACTTGGACATTTCCTCTCGTCTTAGGGGTAGTTATTCCAGAAAAGAGACCGATCCCTGCCTCAATGCAACCTCTTTTCAGGTTGTTGTAGGGGGCGATAAGGTCTCCCCTGAGCCTCCTCTTCTCCAGACAACACGCATAAGAACAAAGTAAACTTGTGAACAACATGAAATAGCTCATATTTCAAAAAGAGTTTTGTTCTAGACACTCACAAATCATTGGCTTACCTTAAGGCCTAAATTAAAGAGTATCACCATAATGAATCTTCTTTGCCTAGTTCATTCAAGCTTGCAGTTCAAATCAGAGATAGCACAAAAACTTGAGAAATCCCAGATATAAAAAGAATTGCAGTTAAAACCAAGGTCAAGACTATCTCTGCATAGCCTATGGCAAATAACCACCTTGTTTTTCCTCTCTTAAATCAGCTAGTGGAGTAGGATAATTAAAATGCAAAAGAAAAAAGTACTTTTTAAAAATGTATATCAAATATTATAACCTCCCTCTGCTACACTGCAAATGCTAATCACATTTTTTTCCACTAAGCAGTAATCCATGTAACTAGATGCACTTGAACATAGTGCATGGACATACTTAACTCAAGACTAATCCAGATCTGATGCTTGGCAAAGAAATATTCCAGAAAGCACACAACTACTGAAAAATTCCTTCACAGGATACCATTCTGTGAACATCACGTCCTAGAGAAGTCCTCATCAGTTGAAGACGGCCAGAAAGGGCAGCAGTGATGAAAAATCTGTCCTTTTTTAAGCAGGTAAAGTTGATTTTACTATCCTGAGCTTACAGGAAAAGCCCATGCTCTTACCCATAAGAAATAATACAACCTATAGTCTCTTCTGGATATAGGTAATTCTCCTGGAAGACACCAGGTCTAGCTGATCACTGGTAAAAATGCATATTGACTTCTCACACTTGTCTGAATGAATAGTTATTGACTTGACAAAAAACATCAGTTTGAAACTGTCAAAAAAAAAAAATCACTAAATGGCTTTGTTTCTCATATGGAAGAGACAGCAAGCGAAATTCTAAGCTGACAGAACATCAGGAACCACATAATTTTGAAATGTTTATTTTTGTGTATTGCACTAAATGATCAAAAACTGGTGAATCCTGTGAGCTTGCATGAATTTAAACTTTTGTCTCGTTCAACTTATGGTTAATTTATACTATATTTTAACTCTAGTAGTGGTCTACAGTAGAGGTAATACATAAATACAGACAAGATATTCAAATCACTGTAAGCAGAGAACAACTCTTTTCCTTGATTTGTAGCTGTTTAATACAAGATTTAGATTTCAGGTAAATTTGCGTTTTTATTCTTTCATTCTGTCACATTCGTGTTTATAAACTGCTAAATTTTCTTTTAATCATTTATCATATGCAAAGTAGAGTTTTAGAGAAATAATTCTGTGATAGCTAAGGTCCATGAAGTTGTGGTTAGAATTACGCTGATATATAATTTACCTATTTTAGAGCTAACGAAGTTACATCAGCTATGGTAAAGACTGTTCTCTTAAAGAAAAAAGCAACAACAAAACACACACAACCTAATTCAGTTCATTACATTTCTTCGGGAGAAAGAAGAATGAACATTTGGCCATCAATTTTTTTTTGATGCTCAAGGTATGCACTTGTTCAGGTTTCTCAACCCTGACTTAACTGATATCAAACAAATGTGTTTGTTAAAGTGAACATGAAAACATCCCTGCTGAACATTATGCATGCTTGATGTTTACCCACATGCGCTCAGATACACGGTTATCACAGCCTAAGAATTCATTATGCACAAGCAAACTGCACACTGGCTCTTGCTAGGAAAGCTTTGACAGCCTTTATGATTTAAGACACTAGAGCTAAGCTCCCAGTTGTCAGCTCTCTCCCCTACAATTATACTTCTTACAGCAAAGTCGGTAGAAAGGTACGTGTATTTGCACATTATTTGTTTCAGGAGAAACAAAAACAAACAAACAAAAAACCTTCCAGATTAAATCTCTTGGTAAAAGATAATAGGCTATGCAAGCAATTAAATATTTGAAAAGACACCTTCATCCTCTTATGAAAGGAGATTTATAAAATTATAAAAAAACAAGCCAAAAAAAACAAACCAACTTTGCTTAAAAGTCATAGGAGACCTAGCTCAAACAAATGAAGCGAGTCTTTAGAGATTTTTCTCTACAGTTTTGAAGCATTTTTCCTTATAAAATTGATCATCTGATAAATTTTAGCTATTTTATTAGCGTGATTTACTCCATAGCTATGTCTAAAGACACATCAAGCAAATCAGAATTAAATCTGTTACTTTTATTAGATATACGCAGATGTATGATAAATAGATTCTTATATTTTATATGGTGAAAAACTAAAAACAAATTAAGAAGCATTACTAAAGAATATAATTTAATACCTTTTTACTAAGCTCTCTAGAAAACAGTAGACATCTTTCTAAAATTGTAAGGAAAAAAATATAAATAGTTTCTTTGTATGTTTCTTTAAATTGCTTTTATAATAGCACATGAACAGGTAAGAAATTATTAGCAAAACTATTAATAAAATTACTACAATCTTAGATTTTTTAAATCTTAGTTTAAAACATCCTCTAAAGCCTATCAAATAACCGTTTTTCTCTGTGTGGAATAATCTGCCCTTGATGCATCCAGACATGAAAATCATTCTCTACACTCACACATTCTCTACACTCATTTAAAAACTGGGATCAGGGCAACTGAGCTACTAGAGAACAATTGGGATCATCATGTTTGGATGAGCTTGCCACATACATGGCATTTAGAAGAAAGTTATTCACAGAAAAGCTTGTATAATGCAGTTCACTTCTGCAGAACCCACCCATTAATGCCAAATAACATCTATTTTGAGGGCAATGACTGTAAAGACATTCCAGCAGAAGTCACTACCAGCCCCCTAGAAACAGTTCCACAGAAGCCAAGCCTCCTGAGCAAGAAACATCCAAGTAACTAATATAAACAGCCGATATAAACAGAACCTCTCAGAGGGCCAAAAATCCAGCTATTCTCAAGACACCAAGCCAGAAGATTGACCTTGAATGCATTTTAAGCATGCATCTTGTACATTCAGATACTTCCAGACAAAAGACATTTTAAGCAGTGTTAAGACAAAAGACAGTAGCAGATAGAGTAGATTTAAGAGGGAGGTTTACAGGGATGCTGCAATTACTTGCAAAACTAAGTCAATTCAGAAGTTAGCACAGTGAACATAAAAGAAATGCAAGCACTGATAAGCTTAGACATAGAGCTGAAACTCTCAGCTGAACAGCAGGGTCTCTAATCCTACATAAGGATGATCTGAAAGTTTAATTTATTTTCTATTTTATTTACAAGAAGTCTGTTCTGGTATGCTAATAATATTTTCACTTATACTGCTTCATAAAAGTCTTGAGAATCAGATAAGCACAGCTGCCCTTTTCCAAGGTGCCCTTTCCTCTTCTCAGCTGAGCCTTCAGTCTGGCCATTTTCAAAATAAGTAACCTCTTGTAGAATAGATGAGCAAACCTTTTAACATGTGCCTCTTAAAAACTGTCACCAATCCTCACACACAATAGGAAAAACAAGTTGCCAAAGGCCATAATGAGTATCAAGCTTGCTATTCTTTCTTGATAGCTTCAGCTATCAAGAAAGGGCAGGGGAAAAGCACCACAAACAGAACACCTTGCTACCTTTCATTTTAACTGACCCCATAAGAGTTGTGGTGCAGTCCAGAGAGACCTCGACAGGCTGGAGATATGGGCAGAGAGGAACCTTAAGAGGTTCAGCAAAGGGAAATGAGAAGTTCTTCATTTGGGTACTGGCAACAGGACAGGCTGCGGACTGATCAGCTGGAAAGCAGCTGTGCAAAACAGGACCTGAGGGTCCTGGTGGAACACAGCTGATCAAAAGTCAGCCCTTGCAGCAAGGAAAGCCAGCAGCATCCTAGGCTGCAATTGGATGAGCAAGTGGAGAGCAGTCATCCCTCCACCCTACTTGGCACTGGTGAGGCCTCATCTCCAGTGGTGAGTCCGGTTCTGGGCTCCCCAGGGCGAGAAAGACATGGAGCTACAGAAGCAAGTCCAGTGAAGCCCACTCAGACCAAAGCACCCATCACACAAGCAAAGGCTGAGAGAGAAGGATTGTTCAGCCTGGAGAAAGCAAGGCTTGAGGGATCTTTTATGAATGTGTATAAACACCCGATGGCTAGGAGCAAAAATCATGGAGCCACCTTTACTGAGTAAAGCCCAGTGAAAGGACAAATGGCAAAGGGCAAAACTGAAATACTTCACTTCAATTTTTACTGTGCTAGTCACCAAATGCTGGAGCAGGTTTCCCAGAGATTGTGGAGCCTCCGTCTTTGGAGGTGTTCAAAACTCAATGGGATGTGGCCCTGAGCAACCCGCTCTAGGTGATCCTGCTCCGAGCCAGCCCAAGACTTAAAATGTACAACAGGCATTCTTCTAAAACAAGTACTGCCATGGGGGCCTAGTGCAGTGTGACCAACCACAGAAATGTAGGAAGGTGTTTGGAGGTGTGCTACTAGTGATGACAAATTATCAATAAAGTAGTAACACACTCCTAATGCATCTGACACACAAGACTCAAAAGCAAGTGTTTGACACTTCTACTATTTTGAAGATTTACATTTCCTTAAAGGTTTAAGCAGATGTAAAAACCTGATCCTATTACTGCTTGTTGCTAGCTCATACCTGTTTCTATTTAATTTTGCAAGGCATCTGCATTTTTTCCAACTAATTTACATTATGTTGACAACTTGCAAACCTCAAAAATATACCTCAGTTTAGCGACAGAGCTGTTCATCCTCATTTGGTGCTTTCCAGATAAGCCTTTTTTGATACTAAAATTCTGTTAGCCTTTTACTTTCCCCTAAAATCATTTTTTCCCCAAAAGATAGGCTTAAATATAAATACCACTTTTGATCTTCCATATAATGGAATGAAAATGTGGCAGAAAAAAAGCTGGTGCGATCACCAAGAAGATTTTTCAACCAAAACTTTCAAAAGGAACCAACCAGCACATCCAGTTAAGTCCTATTAGCTTTCAAATATGTCTTTAAAATTTTGACTCAAAGGCCCTATTTCAAGGAGACTCATTCCAAAGCCAGGTATTAAACTTCAAGTATTCTACATCCTGTTCTTTTTGATGCTCTTCATTCTCTCCATGGAATAACATCCTGCTAAGTAAGGTTACGGTGTTCATACAAAGCTTAAATCGGACATATCAGATTTCATTAAACAATATAAACTGATGCTTCTAATGAAAGTGCTGGCATATAAAATGCCAAAGATTAAGAAACTGTCCTTCAAATGGTAAGAGATGATGTTATGTTTTAAATCTATGGTGAAACTTATTTATATGAATTCAGGATGCCAAAAGCAGGAAGAGGAACTTTTAAAATGAACATTATACTTATCTACCCAACATCAAAGGAGAAGACACCGTTAACTATTTGTAAGGCTGAGATAATGTCATAAATCTGCTAGTAACTAATTTCAACTGTTGCTCAAAATCCAACTGAACACCACAATTCAGATTCCAGAAAGGATTATAAAAAGTTGAGACAACTAAATTAAAAACAAACAAACAACCTTCCCACACCAGTCACTTCCTATTTACTTTCTACTATCAAGTTGCTGCTGTTAATGGTGGCAGGAGGAATAGAAAAGACAAATAACATCATATTCTTAACTGAGGAAGCCCCAACCCAATAAAGGCAACATCCTGGTGATGCAGACTGCAATTAAAAGAAAAAAAAAGTTTGTGTGTGAATATTATGCTCTGCAGGTAAAAGGATAAAACACCTGAGATTCTAATAAAAGTACTGATGAAACACACATATCCATGTTCTCCTAACAGACATACTATGCTTTAAAGGAGTATTTTTTTTCCATTTTTAAACAGAACAAAGTGCATCAACAAAACTATGCAATGCATACATAGAAAGTCATTATTTTAAAACCCATTCTGCAATATTTAATGTTAACAGTGTTGTTAACATTTTTTCAGTTAAGACTTAAAAGCCAGAGTAAAATACCACTTTAAAAAAAACACTTGTTTTGAAAGTAAAATAACAACAAAAACAGTGAAAACATTTAAACTATAATCAAGCTACATGACAAATTCACAACTTACTTAGGAGTTGAAGGACCTCTTGGCCATGTTCCATCCTCATTCTTCTGTTCTATCACCAGTACCTAATACAAAAAGTAAAATAAAGAAAACTGAAATAAAAATATCCACAGATTGCATTATCTTCCAATGAGGATTTTTTTACTGAATTTGCTGACTCATGAAGACTGAAGATACTGATGTTTTAAGTACCAGTTCCCTGAAGTTCAAGAATATACTGTTTAATTGCATGAATTTCTTCTTGCTCTAGTCCTTCCCCCACAGGTTTGTGCAGCTTTGGGCAAGTCATTTATTTTTCTGAGCTTTAACAACTCCCCATGAATAAAATGGCAAGACCTCACCTGTCAAAAACGTAGCAAGAACTCAGTTGAAGTTACCATTACAACTGGGATGCCATATAAGGTAGACAAACTGTTTTGTCTGTTAAGGTTAAGTTCTTAATAGGTATTTTCATAGGTAAAAACAAAGCAGTGAGCTTGATGGAAAACGAACTACAGTGACAAAACAGAATCTATACAAAACACAAGTGTGCACAGCAGCCCTGTTAAGGAAGAGGCATTACCGACAGAGTTTTGCCTCATATGCTAAACAGAGGGAAAATAATAGTTGTTTTGATATCCCTAAAATTGTACCTATCTGGTACAATTCCCAATACCCTCTGTATTCTATGAAATACCCCCTGTATTCTCTGAAAAAGCATTCATATAATATTTCTCTCCCAGCAGAGCAGTTGGCTAATGAAATTCATTTAATTCAAGTTGTTACTAGTACAAACGGGAGTACAGAACACTCAGTCCCAAGCAGAGGCACCGAGTGCCATTTGAAACGCGTTGGGTACTTGAGATATCTGGCCTAGGCTGACAGATATGACACAGGACCTACAAAAAGCTCATGCCTTTCTGGATTGACAGCTGAAAGCTAGGCAGGACAGCCTAAATCATCCAAATGGCAATTAGACTCCAAATTTAAGCTTAATCTATCTCACAAGTTTAAAAGAAACTAATTCTGCATAATTGTACATTCATATGACACCATTATAACTGCCAAACACTGGTACATTGTGTCAGTGTATAGACACATTCACACATGTAATAATTCTTAACACTTTATATATAAATCATGCTTCCACTTGAACATAAAATCACATTTTCACTCTGAACGAACACATGAAATTCTGCAATAGCTTTCTAACAGGACCACCTTAAAACCTGGAAAAGAGTACTGTGCAATCTTTGGTCATAAGTGCTCTAGACAGCCAACATTTCCTTTGAACGGCTCTCAGAAGCAGTTCATTAAAAGGAAGACTTAAGCTTAGGAGTTGAGTGGAACCCTTAAAAGCTCACTTTAGAAACCAGCTTGTGAACATCAATTCAATTCCAGGACATTAATTTACTTACCAATTACCTACACAGTTTGGTATTAGGTGGTGACTACTATTAGGCTGGCTTACTATTAGACTAGATTACTATTAAAACTATTAGATTGGATAAAACTTAATAGTCAGAATAACTATTATTGGACTAGAAAGCTCAAGAAGAAAAAAACAACCATGTCAGGCATGTCAGCAAGTGCAGCTGACCTAAACAGACATGGTTTACCATGACATTTAGTATTTTCAGAACCCATGCTTCTGAATAATATTTGTTTTGCTGCTAGTACAGATGTTACCTGCAGATCTTTATGGCTAATTTCAGGCCACGCTTGCTTTGTAGTTAATGTTTCACTGCGATAGAGGCAATTTACAAGTTATATCTTTGATACAATTTTTTCATGGAAGAAGCGGGCCCTTACAGCAAGACCTGCATGTTGTGAATATTAACTGTCTTAGGCCTTAAGTGCAAGCAGCATGAAGCTAAAATGGTACAGCAGCTCAAGTTGTTTTTTTCGTACGCTGATTATTTATCTTCCATCCCATAAAAGAAACTAAAGCACTGCATAAATGCTGCTGAGAGGTAGGTTAGCGTTAAGCATTTTAAGACAAAGGAAATATCTTAATGTAATTTTAACAGTAAATATTGCCATCAGATTTCATCTATTCATATTTGTAACAGGACTGCATGAAACACAGCTGTTGAAAAAATCCAACTTAATTTGACATAATACAGAAGCAACTTAATCTTCAGAAGAATTACTCTAATGATGATACCCCTCAAATCATCCAGTCAGTTCCTATTTACACTTGCATAGCTTTAATGACAATATTTGTTCTTATATTAATCTGAGAAGCTAAAAATTATCTTGTAAGAAATTTTCCCATGCATGTCTTCTACAAGATATTTTTAGGAGATTACAGTCTCATGGTAAAGCAGGTCTTCCAGTTCTTTAATCCCCATAGGTCTATCCTGAAACCTTTTCAATTTTCTAGTTTCTGGCACTGGAATCAGAGGATTTATTCTTCTAGAGTATCTAAAAAGTTACCTAAAACTTCATTTGCATGACAGAAACATATCCCAGATACTCTGAATATTTTAGTTCAAGTTTTACCAAACTCATGTCAGCAATGCTGCATTCACCATGAGAACAAAACTCATTTTCAATCCTGAAAAAGTGAAAAAGTACATAGATTATTTATTTTGATGAATTTGTTTATAAAATTCTGTTTCTCAAGCATAACCTACTAGAACAGGAGATAAATATCACTAAAAAACAAGGAAAAAAATATTTGAATACAGTTACATTTCCATGTGTAAAATATTAAGACATACAAAAAAGAAATGGTATTGCATAGTACCTGTCCCTGGTATAAACCAGCATCTTGTATGGTACTGTCTGGTTTATTCAAAGGTTCAAAAGTATTACTCATGTATTTGTTCCACAGTCTGGTTTCTTTTTCACTCGGAATATTGAAGATTTTTCTTATCTCTTTTTCAATTGTATCTGTTTTAAAAGAGAAAGAACACAAATTTAGCATCATGGTTTACAAACACAAAGAGTTTTGAAGGACGAACTAGAATCATCTACTCTTTCCTTATATTCAGAATATTGATAAAGGTGTAGAAACAAACTTGCAATTACATCATGTTGTAGGAAAAGCAGAAATTTTCTAGGTGAAATGCCTTTAAGTAGATCAAAATAGCCAGAGGACTATTTATTCCTGACTGATTCTTCTTCATCAGACTGCTGTGACAAAATAGAGCAAATAAAGACAGGTACACAAATAACATGACGGGATCTACACAGAAACCGTTTACTCGCTTCCCAAAGAGCGTGGTGACACAGGAAGGTAAATGGGAGGCCAAAGACTAGAATTAAGACTGGCAGCAAAACCAGCAGCAGGGAAGGCAACTCATTCTGTTCTTCTCTGCAAATCAAGCCATTTGGTTTCCACACACTTCTGCTACCCCTATCACTCACCACCATCCATATGCATAAACTCTGATTTGCACGCTATTCTGCAAAGATTATTCTGTTTAAGTGGAGTATGTACACTTATTTAGAAAGCATCGTAAGAGATTTGAGCTCCCTGAAAGATTTAACGCAGAGGCTTTAAAAAGTGCCTGCTCCCCAGAAATATATTCAGCATTACTTAATTTTGAGATAGTAAAACTGTTGTCTCAAATTGGAATTTAAGATCTTAATGATTAACTCAATTTTCCTCCTGCAAAAGTGAAGCTTCTGAACTTGATCTTGTCACTACTACATCATAGCAACTTTGCTGAGATTATTTTAACTGTGCATTCATAAAGCCCCCAACTGTCAAATCTCTTAACAGTTAACATAAAATAATCAAAAACTACACTAAACAAATTGTATTTCTCATGATCTCTAGCATTTACCTCCACCTTACCTCAGGGTATTATCTTTTCTTACAGTACCTCTATGACAAATAGGAAAAGTCAAAACAAGAACTACAGCTTAGACATACCTTGTAAAAATCTAACCAATGGCTTGTGAAATGCATAGCACAGTTGGCCAATATAGTATTTGCAGATACTCTAGGCAATGGACTACAAGTTCTGTTTATACTGGTTAACTTAGGCTTTTACTGTAAAAGGAAATGTTGAGATGCTTCTCACCACCACCTATAAAGGGATTCTAGAGTTGTTTTAAACTTGAGATGGTTCAATTTGTGAGAGTTAAGTGTTGTAGTTCCAGTACAGGACATACCCTTATTCTTAGAAAGGAAGCTGCTCCCAAAACCGCCCTGCATGATTAAACTATTTTGCACAACTACACAGAAGAGCCTGGATGAGATGCTAGAGATGCTCAGTAGATCCACGTACACGTATTCCATGATCCAAGATCATGTACTCATGAAGGCTAACGCAGTCTGAAGGAAACTGAAGATGTTAATGTGTACTGTGAAACAGCAATCTCTGCTTCCTAAGGAAAAGGAAGCATCCCACACAAATTGTCCTCAAGGACAGCACATTTAACATACTTGTTTTGTTCTGCAACAAATTAGAAGAGACGAATCATAAAGCCATTTGCCAAGATTATTCACTAGCAAAAGCTCACCAGATATATATTTATGATGTAGTCTTGCAAGAAGTATATCACTTCATTTTTGGAATTATTTTTATGGCATCACAGAACCTGACTCCCATCTACCCATAACAGAAGCTATACAGCCTCTCCCTGTCAGTTTGTGGTTTATAAAACCCTTAAAGGTAGATAAGGCCTACACATTAGGCGGTGATTGAATTTAACCACACGTTCATGTAAATAAGATTCCTGAAGAGATTATTAACATTTCTTCACTCAGAAGCCCTGCAGTTCTCTAGGATTAGCAACCGTAACTATGCAGAAATGCTGCCTGAAGTTTGCTTGTTGTCTAGCTCATTTTCTTCTTAGAACAATGTCAACGATAACTTAGTCATCAACCAGTCTCAAAGTTAGCACATCCTGACTCCAAAATCAGAGTCCTCAATTTTAGGAGATCTCCAAGAACACTCAAAGAACATACTAGATGCAACCAACACGAACACAAGGAAAACAACATCCATTATAAGGCCTGCCTACTAGTTAATTTTTCTACCTTGTACTGCCTTATTCACATATGACTTAGCTTAATTAAAATAATTCTACTTGGGGAGAAAAACAAAAGAAATCTCAGGAAGAAGACACATTTGAAGACTGGCAGATGAATATATCTGGTGCTTAGATAATCCACACAGAAGGGCTTGGGGATGCTTAAGGAAGCTCTTATCCTGACCTCCAGAGGGCAGTAACTAATACAAACAATTACAATGAGAGGTGGAAATATTCCAGCTTCCCCAAAAGATCTAAGTCCCTTATACCCACTCACTCCAACAGGGCTGATAGGGACTCTTCTGCGCTACAAACATATCCCCTTCTCACTGACGTATGCAAGAAAGGGCGAGAATTTTTCAAGGTTCTGCAACATACCCTTTGCATACTTGTTATTGACAAAATGAGCATCTTTGCTACACATTTGATGAATTCCAGGACTACTTCAAATACACTAAGGTAAGGACAGAAAACCAAAAGCAAAAAACCCTCTCTAAATGAGTATAAAATAAAAAGTGCCAGGATGGCTTATTCTTTCACCGTTGAAATTGTTCTCCATTTTTCTACCTGTTTTTCTAAGACAGAGCTTTGTTTGCATGGCATCTCTTTGATGTGCTATTGCACATGAGTGGATTCAGCTTCAGAAAGGGCATATTTTTAAGGCTTTTAAGAACATTTCATTCCATATCTCAGGAAAACAAATATGATCAGTGCTTGGAATAGTTTCCAGTGAGGTTGACTCTTTCTTATAACCCGTCATGAGAATATTCTCATAATTACAATCGTCTCTGTGTTAAGAAAAAACAAGTACACCTCTAAAGAAACAGTCATTTTGAAATGTTCTGAAAATATCAAAAATACGTCCACTATCTAATTACCAATAATACAATTTAATTCACTATCACTGCAAAATACCTTATATTTAGTCCCTTTGAAGGATAACATTAAATCTTTTTATTTTCCCTAAATTTCAGGGTTTGCTTATAAAGAACATTTTCCGTACTTAAAATCATATCCCAGAAATGTAAATCAACAAATACTGAAGCTTTGTTTAAAGGACAGATTTCATAATTTGTAAGCTTTTATTCTAGCACAGACAGATGCTTACCTGTGTCTAACTTACAGATTAAACTCTAAGCAAGGAAAATAACTTTTTTTTAAGCAAGTATTTTTTTAAGCAAGAAATGACTGTGACTACTCATAACATAAACAGAAGCATACACTGAAAGACTACGTTGCTGTCAAGTAACAGTAATGGCTGGGCTTGATTGTATGCTTTTGGCATAAAGAAAAACAGTAACTACATAAACACAGTTGAAATGCATTGAAATTAACGGTTGAAAGGCTCTTGTCCCATATACAGATATATAAATACATATCAGTAACATCTTTGCAATGTTTTGAATGTTGTTTTTATATATTTTGTCAAAATAGATTGACAGACGATGCTCAGGGAAGAGGTAAAATAGCTACAGTTAAAAATAACAGAACTCAGTTACCATAAAGCCATTCCACAGCTCAAAAAAAGTCATCTTTATAGGTTACCTTTGGCCATCAACTCAGTTCATTCCTGTGTTTCCCAATATACCTTTCTAAAGTGACTGAAAGTATTAGATATTGAATGGCATCAATAAGAACACATGCTAAGTATTTTTTCTTTAAATATACTTTAGAAGCCAAGAAAGATCATGAAAATGTTCACTCTCTGAAAAGCACAAACTACAGAGTTAACACAGATGCCTAGATAATAAAACACATTTTTTAAAAAACTGTATTAACACTCAAAACATGTCAAATTGACTCATTTCTACTTTTGATCCAAATAAGATTAGACCCATCCATCACAGTGGTTACAATACTCATATATCAATTTCCCAGAGACAGATTTATTCAGAATTTGCTACCAAGTAGCATTTAAGGACACAACAAACTTATATTGTTAAAAATAACTGTACATACCTATTGTATCAGCTTTACTAAATCTTCGTGTGACAACATTGTTCATATTTCCATTTTCACAAAGCTTTAATTCTGTTAGATATACTTCTACTTTGCAGTGCTTTACAAACATACCCTGTTCAACCACCTGAAAAACAGTGTGGCATTAGATATCAGTTCAAGTGTATTTTAATACACACACTTCAAAATATTCTAAGAGCTCTTCAAGAAGCTAAATTTAAGGTAGCTTAAGAAACATAATAAATGCCAAAAAGGAGAACTAAAATACTCCTACAGCTTTTTAAAAAATATAGTAACCTGAAAAGTAGTTTCTCATGATTATGTTTTTCCTGTGTATAAACATCACCATGCCTCTCAGAAATTTTAAATACAGTAGAAAAAAAAAGCACATACACTTAACCAAAAGATAAGATATTTAATCACAGAGTTTTTTAGAGTTTTTAAACACACTGTGTATGCTATTTTCTTAAAATATGAAGAGTTGCTTTTTTATGACAATTAATGAATACTTATCAAAAACATAGAGAAACTGCTAAAATCTCGATACCATACAGCCAAGTTTTAAACAAATACCCATAAATTAGATCTTTCAGTTATGTTCTGACATTTAGTATTTTAATTGCAATTTCTATCTCAACTCATTACAGTTGTTTATTATATGGTTGTCTTTGCAACCTCTATCACAAAACAGTAAAATACAAAGGAATCATTTTTATAAAGGTAAAACATTGAAAAAATATTCAGGGTCACCTCTTAAATGTTTTTCCCTTTGATCTTCCCAAATGTAACTGCAGCACTTAGTCATGTAGCCTGCTCTGAAAATAGCCATCAGCCTGATATGTGATACAACTGACAAATACAGCACTTAAAAAAAAAAAAAAAAAAAAAAAAAAAAAAAACACACTACTTGCTAGGAGAGAACTGCTGGACTAATATAACTTTCATGCATGTGCCATAGGGGGGCAAAAATATATATACTGTTATTCAGTAGTTTGCCTTACCTATAATGTCTCCCAAACATGAGATCTTAAAATTAAAATACATCTTAATTTGGGCAGCTTATTGGGATTTTTAGCTATTAAAGTAACAACAAAATAGCTGCTCTAAGCTAAACTGTGCAGCGATGTTAAGACACTGCTGGAATAAAACTGATATCACATGCTATCAAAATTTTTAATGTTAACATTTAACATTTAGAAAGTTGCTGTGACATACGGGATGACAGAGAAGCATCAACCCACCACTATGAAAAAACACTGACAAGACAAATCAATGCACAAATGAGAAAAGCATCACAAAAAAAAACAGCTTATCTAAATGGGAATATGTTATCTTACATGGTAACTACTTTTCATAGTGGCAGAAGCTAATAAATCTATGCCAGTCCACCTGGCTACTCATTATTCCAAATATTTTTTTATAGTTCTTCCCAAGGAGGAGACAAGCTACTATAATTCCCCTTCTCTCTCCTTCCATTTACCCCTATATTGACAGGGAGGAAAGCAAGAGTGAAAAAGTATAGAGCTTGTACTTTAATCAGGAAAAAAGTAGAAAACTAGTTTGGTGAAAGCCATTCTCCAAACAACAGTAACAAGAAAAATAATAGATATCTTTAAAGAAGGAGAGTCATTTTAACAGACTTCAGCTTTTACAGAACTAGAGGAAAACAGACATTCTTGGGATCTCTTTAAAAAAATGCATATTTTATTGTGTAAAAGAGACTGTTAAAAAATAATAATTGTTTTCAGCTCTTGAACTTTTCTGAACAAATCTTGAAGACACAAAATTCCTTTTACAGCTAAATCTGGCCCTTGTTAAGAAGTTACACCCAACTAAATTCTAATTATCTCCTCAATAAAAGGAAAATAGGCAAAAGTTGGAGTGAGCAACTGAAGATGTTATTATTTAACATCCCTATGTTAAAAATTCCGTACTTCAGCTCACACTGAAGATGGGCCACTGCATCTACTGGACTAAGGATTACTGCTTGTATCAAGATGGTTCTTTAAGCAAAAACTACCAGCAATCTGCTGAACAGAGAAGACTTCTCTTTGCAAAAGGAACTACCAAATACTCCGTCAGTATTAACACTCTAGCAGCTACACTTTTCACTAATGTCATCAATATAGTTTCAGTATTTATATTTATTTTACAAAGTTATTTACTTTTTCAGACTTAAAAGCTTCTAAAAGCCTCTAATTCTTCAAGAATAACTTATTTCAAAAAAAAAAATCACATCACTGCATCCTTCTCAAGTTTCAAAATTTAAGTCTCTAATATTTAATTAAAAATTACATGTTGATAAGCAACTAGGACTTATGATCTCCTAACACAGTCAATTCCAAATAAATTTCAGCACAGCTCCTCTGTATTTATTATTTGCAAGATATAAATACAATTATATTCATCCCAGGGAGTAATTCATTTATGAGTACCTTGCGTGCTATTGGCTCTTGACCTTCCATCAGTGTGTACCAGCTAAGTAGCCTATTCCAGCCTTCAGTTGGCAAAAGGATGTAATCCAGCTCATCAATGAGATGTTCTTTGAGAGACTGAGAATCACCATCTGTAAAAGAAAGATAATTTTACTTGAATGTTGTTAACACTTTTTTTTTTTTTTTAAATGAAATGCTAATTCTAATATAAAGTACTTTCTAGGTCATAATAAAGTTATCGACATAATGGAATTCAAAGCAAAACTATTCTGAAACTATTTGGGCAAGCTATCCACTACATGCATGGCATTCTTATTACATATGGTATTCCTGCTCTCACAAGTCTAACTGAGGACTACACAAACTCCTGCAATCATGAGCTTCTGTCTTGTTATCATGCACCATCAAGACGGAAGTATGAAAAGCAGCAGATTATGTGTTTATTTTCATTACTTTGTGTGAATAAATCACAGAGAGTACACAATTGACTATAACAAGAATCTTAATAATCTCATATTGCTTCTTTTATTGGCCATCCTCTTAGAAGAGGATTTGTAAATAATGCTTCTAAACAAAACAAATAGTTACACACCTTCTTCTGCAATAAGAAAAATAAGTCCATGCTATATGCATGTGAGGCTCCCTCAATTTGATCAGGTTTATACTTTCCCCTCTGTACAGATTAACAAACATAACATTACTTGCTTCAATTAAGCAAAAAAAAAAATCTAAACATTAAAAACTTAAATTAAAAGGTCCTTTAATAATTGCTTTTGGTACAAGAATTTTAAGAAATGCATTTCCTTATGACCTTTTCTGCAGAACTACATCACTGCTGAGGATACTTACAGGATATGCCTAAGTGAAAGTAGCAGTTTCTGAATCAGATAGTCAAAAAAATTCCAGTATACCAAGACTCTGACAATCTCCCCATTCTACCTGCACTTGCTGTATGTTAAGTTGGTTTAAAGGGGTTGTGATCTGATGGGCAAAACAAGCAAGACCATTGCTTTGCCCCTCTAATCCCCCAAAAGGAGGGAAGGATGCACAGCTCTCTCATCCCTATTAGCTTATCACTGTTTTGACCCTCTATTTCCTTCTCTCTCTCCAGCTAAGGGCTGTAAGTGAACTGAGGGAGATGCACATTGCTCTCAGCTCATGAATTTTAAGTGTGTACTATTAGTTACTAACACTAACTTTTCAAAGATGCAAAAAACACCTGTTTAGAGACTATGTAGTATCTGCAGTTCAGAAGACGACTTGGTGAACAGACTAAGGTACAATATGGTTTATGTGCATTTTTTTCTACAATAAAAATTACATAAATGACTTAGTAGGAAGAGCCAAACATATAACCCCCAAAACAATAAAAATATCGCTACAAGCATCTATAGGAAAAAGATGTAATTTGGATTCCACCATTCTGTCCTTCTAAAAACACTTTCTTTCTAATATGATTTTTTCAGATCCTTACTTCCATCAAAGCAGCCTCTGATACTGATAACAGAGCCTCTCACATGCAAAAGTGTTTTCTGTGCTAAGCAGTCAACTGTCCTGAATAGCAATTTCCTAGTGTTTGTTTTTCTAATCTAATGCTGACCATATATCTATCCATTTGAACATGGTAGCCCTGCATTTCTTCATACTCAGCATTATTTCGGAGTATGTTCAGATTAGCTGAAACCTTTACCATTTATTTTGCATTCCTCTCACATCATCCAAATGTTCTGGAAATAAGGGAGCTGTATTTAAGCAATATAAACATAAAATATTGCTTCAGTTTCCTGTAATCAGTATTTTATTAAAGCTAATAAGAGTTTTCCCTCTTTAGTGCAGTATACCACAGAATATCTGAGAAAGCATGCATATTTTTATTTTACACTCTTTATATCTGATGACCATTTCCAGTGTTAACACTTTAGCAAAGAAATATGACAGCAACTACTGTTAAATAACATACATAGTTTTATTAAGTGTCAAAGACAACATTAAAACACATGAGGTTCAATTTATGCTAAGAATCATAGTATAGAGAATTCTTGCTCTGCAGCATGTGAAATACATGGCCCCTATTGCTGAGCACCTACGCTCGTATTTTAAAAATGCCTTCACACAGGAACAGCAGATGCCAGACAGCACTTGAGTATATACTATCACTGACAACACAGAGCCAGACTTTTAGAACCATGAATAATAAAAAAAAATACTAAGCCCGTAAACCCTGAGGCTGTGCTTATTCTGAAAGGGATGGGCTGCAGTTTGAATACTGCAGTAAGAAAAGTGTATTTCAGGAATTTTAAAGCAAAAGTGCTAATACGATTTCAGATTTGAACCTCACATCCAAAGTAACTTTAAACACAGAACATATACACAGATTATAGAAGTCACCAGCATACCACCAACTACCACAGTGTTTTGCACATCTAGAAGCCACCTTGTCTGAGTGGGTGGACACACAAGAGAATAACATGCTGCTGCCTCTTTGAGGCTAAAAACAATCTTGTTATATCTGACTTCAGCCGAGAAACAAAGTAACACCTAAACAGACCTGCTTCATTATAAGACTTACTACAGAAATGTACAAAGTACTGAACCCTCACCATGCAGAAAACAAAACATGCCACTCAGAGAAAGAACAAGTCTGCATGAACAGGCATGTGATAATAAAGCACCTTCTTTGAAAGCACTGCTACTAGTCACTGTCAAACATGTAGGTTTACTTAAACTGACAACTAGTCTTATGGAGGAGCTGATTATCTCTAGCATATAATGCATTAAAAAAATGATATGAATTCAGTTAACAGGTTTTGTACAAAGAAAGTCATAGTTCACTATAAAGCCCAAAAGTCTGCAAAAATTTGTATTCAAATATGTAAGCAAATTATGCTATCAGTAATTACGAGGGAATTACCTACTAGATCCTGTAGTCACTATATTTTGCAGATTAAATATTAATAGTTTTCATAGAATTTCAGTACTTGGATTTTAAATATAAAATATCCAGGAACAGCTTTGAAACTTGTGCCCACAAATCTGACTATAGTCAGTAAGAGTCAATGTAATTTCAAAAACAGCAAAATTTAACTACATTTAGAATTCCACAAAAGATTACAAGATCATCCTCTATCGCTTTATACAAACAACTGTTTAGTAACTCTTCATTAATTGGTCAAGAATCAGTGTAGCAGTTTGGAGCTCACTGACAAAAGAAATCTTACTGCTTAACTTCAAAAATGTACTTTTAAACTCATTTGGTTAAACTGAAAAGTTTAGGTGAAAATGGGCCACTTATTTGTGAATTTGACTGAATTCCATGCCTCCAGTATCACTACAAAGTAATAATTTGTACATCATTAAATATTTTGTTACCACTCCAAAGAAGTTCCAATATTAAAAATATCTCTATTCCAGTTCCCTTGTCACTGAGAACCAAAAAAGGTTCATCTGCATAAAGCAGAGATTCATCTATACTATGAACTAGAAAAAAAAAATGGTGAGAAATTTCCACTAAAAATTATGTTGTTTTAATAACAAAACAGAAACAGTTACCTTTGAGAAGTCCAGAATTATCAATAGGACCAGGGTAAACGTTCTGATCCCCCATCTGGTATTTGTCCCAGCTGTCAAAACCAACATATTTTTTCCACTGTTTGAACCAGCGACTGTCCACTAGATACCTAAAATAGAAAAACACAAATAACTTAATTATTGGTAGATCTAAAGCAAAATTATCTTCCTAATAATTGTACTGTAAGTTATGTATGATGGTATACTTTGACTCTAGAAGGGCAAGTTTGCATATTTTAAAGCATATTTGATGGCACCTAGGGCTTATATTCCAGTTGCTAGGCCTTTTTGCCTTACTTTATAATCAGATATTAAAAAAAGGTCAGAGTTCAGAAGTGAGTATCATTTGTATGCAAGATACAAGGCTGCCAATACAGCACACCAAAAGTTGAAGAATGGCAAGTTTCAAAATCCTTCTCCTCTTTGGCATGAAATATCACCAGCTTTAATTTCTGTTTTCAATTTACTAATTCAAAAGATTCAAGTTAAATCTTTATACAAAAAGGTTTATTATTGAACAGGCATATTAAAAATAAAAAGCAACTTTTGGTAAAATAGTTACTCTAGTGTAGTTTTATTTGTAGCGCTTATATGCAAGCACACAGATTTTGGAAGGCTGATATACATCAAGAACCAGAGTGCTGAGGGATTTTGACACTCTTGAGTCAGCATTAGCACATGCAGCAGCAAGTGCTCTGATTTTGAAGCAGCACTAGATACTTCTCCCTATGGAACTTCACATTTACATATGAAGTGGTATCTCTGTAAGTCCAGGTCTACAGTATTTCTTCTCAGTTTAAACTCTTGATATGTAGGTTTTTACTAAGTTCAGCAAAAGCTGCATTCTATGTTTTCTTTGTCATATTTAATCCAATTTTAAAACACCCACTTTGTTTTGAAATTCTTGAAGTTTCTTTTAAAAACTTT
The DNA here is from genome assembly GCA_013398735.1 of Nothocercus julius. Classification (NCBI taxonomy): domain Eukaryota; kingdom Metazoa; phylum Chordata; class Aves; order Tinamiformes; family Tinamidae; genus Nothocercus; species Nothocercus julius. The sequence goes on from VZSV01000004.1 coordinate 6,608,671, forward strand.
CCATTTTCATTACTTTCTCTCCCTAAAAAGCATCAAGTCCTCTCTCGTCTGTACCAACCCTTTGCTACCACCCTCTCATATGCCAGCATATCATCATCTGGATGAAATGCTGGGTAAAAAATGAAGAGCCAAGTTAATCCTTCTTATCCAGTATCTGACTACTGAAATCTTTATTTGTAGCATAACAATAATATGCTATTGAGCCTGTGTCAGGTCTCAAAACTCTCCTGGTGAGTCAAATAACCAGTCTGCTACTGCAGGTAGCTAACATGCATGTTACTCATGAACACGGGGGAAGGGATGTAGAACAAAACATTCACACCTACAATCCCTGTTAAACAAAGTACAAAAACATTGCTGGGGTAAACATACTATCAAAAAGGATTAAAAATTAACAAGAGCTTAAATTTGTGCTTTTAATCAATGTAACTACATAGGAAAGCTAAGACATCTAAGTTTTGACTTAAATCGTGTTTTTGAATTCAGTTTCTCTTATTCACAGAGAGCCAGCCTGTAGCCAGCCTTTAGAAGCATCCCTAGCCAACCCCTGCTAAAGGAGTAATTACTGCTAAGGGTTGGCACTTAGTAGCCTTTGTAGTCCACTTACCAGATTCTCTTCTCACTAAGCCCCTGTGGTTCAGCTGTCTACATAATGTACTCTCAAGCATCTGAATGTATGAAGTTCTCTGGCAAGCAAGCACCCAGCTTTTGGATGCTTACTTTCCTTGCCCCCTTTCAAAGCCATCAAAGACTGAAAGTATTCTAAAAGTAACTTTGCAACATCAATGACAACACTATCCTTATTCACACTGTAAATAGTCTTGCTTCAGAACGTGTTCACATCCACAGTGGACAAGCTATTCCTAGCATTAAATATGACTAAAACATTAGTTTGCAACTATCCTAAACAAAACAGCCCATACAGCAAGTGCAGAACTCTGTCTCAACTGTCCCAGACCAGACTTGCCAAAGCCACTAGACTCTGCAGCAGGTACCCCAACCATCCATCTCCATTTTTCCCCTCCCAAAAATTAAAAGAACTTAAACCATTCAGAGAATGGTCTCAAACTGCCTTCTGAACCAGAACTGTCTAATCAAAGTTGAAGTTTTCTTTTAAGTAACATTAAGGAAATTTGTATAAAAAGTATTTTGCTACAATAATACGCTTTTACTGAAGTTTTACTAAAGTCAGGAAGAGCCTTACGAGGGTCTTTTGGGTATATGCACCTCATCAGGTCCGTCTGAAACAGAGTAACTGAAGTCCTACTCCAGAATTAGGAGATCCTTAATCCTGGACTTCAGGATTGTGGCAAAATTTCCTTAGTACTTTTGCTCTTATATTCAAAACACTCTCCCAACATAACAAAACATGACTAGATAAGGCTAAACTGCATCATCAATGGTAAAAGTTGGGATAAGACAAAACGGCAGACTTTTAAATCTGTGCATTTATTTGTTTTAACTTCTAGTTCAAATGTGAGTTCCTGCCCCACATTCTGTACTTTAAAAAAAAAAAAAAAGTGAGTAAAATAACTTCTTGACTCTATTCAGTTGGCTGCACTGTTGAGTGAAATTACAAGCACTACATAGCAAATTAATGAATTTCTCAAAACATTTTATACCTCTCCATACAAAACCCCTTGTTTTACAGCATGCAATTGTATCCAAGTAAAGCACTGTTCTATGTTAAAACCTCTTCTAATCTTTTCAAGCTTGCTAACACAGTAATTGATTTAATGACCACTGCAACAAAATCTATGAATTCACAAATCTCAAACACCTGTAAAACTAAACAAAAATCAGCTTCAATTACCAAAAGAAGACCAGCTTATGAAAACAGATGTACAACACGATGACCTAAATGCATGTTAAAATTTGGTAATCAGTTGTATAAAAAAAAAGAATTCCATAAAAAAAGTATATTTTTAAACATCAGAGCAGCAAAGATATTAACTTTAAATATCAAAAATTCCCTTCTAGGCAACATATTTGCCATCATGCAATAGCTTCAGGAAGTGAAGATCAGATGCAGCTAACAGATGCCTAATATGCTTTAAAATATTTTTTATGTTTGTTTTCAACTGTATTTTACCTAACAAAGTTCATATAATAAAGATGGGATAAACAAATTAGCTTTAAAATCTACAGAATTAACAAGTGCCTCCTTTTCAGGAGCCATATATGGATGTGATCTGGTTTAAATGTGATCTAGTTCAGTGAATCTAAGAATGTTTTTGGACATACAGACACGAAGAGCGAATGCATAAAGTTTGCAAAAATCTTGTCCTTTTACTCTGCCTTTACAAGTCTCAGCTCTTTTACTTGTTACCTCTAATTAATTTATCTTTAATAAATGCAAAAAGGGACAAAGTTTGTTTGCCCTGACACACCCTTGCCTTCTGTTTTACAGGCACAGTTTTCCATCTTACAAACATACCAGAGGCCAAAAGCACTCTTGGCATCTTTCTCTGCTTATCTTTCAAATCCAGGGCCCTCCAGCTCTATTCCACAATGGTCACAGCTGTGTTCAGTCACCTGCAGCCATCCATTCTACCACTGCACCTGCCATCCTTGCTCCTTCTCCATCTGATGGCCTTTCTGGACCTGAATTTGAAGAAATTATAAACCCTAAAGAAGGAGAGCTATTAAGTCTACACAGAAGACAAATTATAATATGGGCAAACCCACTCACTCTTTTAATTAATTACTGCTCCCAAGGTAGCAGGCCAGAGCAGGAAGCTGTAGAATTGCACTGCTTTGTTAAATTGCTCTTTATGAAGGTAGCATATTGATTAGCAAAATTTTGATGTTTGGGCATACTCACAGTACAAGAAAGCTCAGGAATGGGCTCTTCTAGATTTTTTTTTTTTTTAAATGTTCTTTAACCAATTCAATACTTTATCAGGTCCTTACACTTCACCCAATTAATTCTGTGCTGACTAAATTTTTCTCTGTGATGTCTCTTTACAGTTCTGCTAATGGGAAAATTTTATAATTTCTGCTTCCTAAAATAAAGTAGCAGAACTTGCATCTCTTCCCTTAATATTTAAGGATTTGTATCTGCATGCTCAAAGAGATGAATTTTTCTACCATAGAAACAGTGAAACAGTAAACAGTTCATAAAACATGCAAACACATCAGTGTGTAAGAACTGAAGACCACAGCTGAGGCTCTTGCCTAGAAATAAAGTGCTGAAACCATATCGACGACTTACAAATTCACATGAAATTTGAGATTCTTTGAACAATGGCTATGCAGTAGTAAAACAGAAAAAAGTGAAGAACATACGCATTCCAAAAATTTGAAAGTTACTCAAATATTTTTATTTTTTATTTTTCTTTCTTTTTTTTTTCCAGCTTTTTCACCAAGCAATACCCTGTAAGCCTGACTTATTTTGGACATACAGTCAGAGCTACGAGGACTACATCACTGGCAGTTTTGTTGCATTTTTTTTCAGTCAGTAAAAAAATTATGAAGCAAAATTGTTGTGAAACATTAACAATGACTCTTGCAACTGTAAAAAATAAGGTAATATCTAAAGAGTGTAATTAAAAATAATTACATTTTGTCAGACAAATAAATGACTACATACATTTTTTAAAGAACAGTTCTACTACAGATTAATGAAAAGACTAAAAACAATTATGAAACTCATAGCACTCAGGAACAAAACTTAATACTCTAAATAAAGCTACTTGTAAGGTATAGCAGTACTTATAATAATTTTCAAATAGAGAAATACTAACCAAATGAACTTCCTGGTAAGTAACAGTCCACAGCCAATTCTTAGGACAAAAAGATGTGACAGCTTTTGACAAATTCTGGCAGATACGACAGCTCTGAATTCTTATGGGGGTAAATTCTTACAGACTTCACTAGCTATGTATATGTATGTATAAATATTTTTTGTAAATATACACGTATATGGTATTTTAATCAGCATAAACATTTACTTCAACAAAAATATGGTAGAGGTGAGAGCACTGCTTTTGATTTAACTCAGCAGCGGTGATCTTCCACTTTTCCAAGAACTTTTTCTCAAGCAATTGATGAGATACTTATTTCTCAGTAAGTAAATGGATGGTTATAATGCAAATGCCATACAGTTCCTTCATCTCTATGAGGGATTTACCATATTAAAGTTTCCATTGTATAAGAAAAAAAAAAAAAGTAATTTTACCATGCTAGACTTAGGGGATACATGCCTAAATTCAGACTTTTTAACATTAATGGAAAGAGTAAAAATCAGCATTTAGAGTATGAATTTTAATCCTACAAACACATTCAATTTAGCATTCCCAAAATCAGCAAAATTAGTCAACTACACAAAACAAAGCAGTATCTGCGATACAGTAGAGCACGTGAAAACTAACCTATGAATTGGTTAAAAGGAAAAATAGAAACTTCAAATAAGGCTCCAGAACCCTCATTTCTTAAGTAAGATTTGACTACTTTTTAGAGGAAATTTATCAAAACCTTGCAAGATGCTTGTGAAATGAGATACACCACACTGAGTATGTATTGTCCCACATACACAAACAGCATACCATACATTAATAATAGGGACACAAATGTCTGCACAGTATATTTATTACATTGCTTTGTTTTTATTTTTGTTATTATTACCTAATGCCAGAAAGTTCTCCAAAACTGCATTATATATTTTGGAACTGTGGGTGGACCTCGTTTAGACAGCTAACCCAGGGCATCTTAGCAAATATGACCTAGGTGTTCTTGAAAACCACTATTAAGAAATGATTGATTTCTACGACTAATGATATCAAAATTTCATTCAGCTAGCAAATGAAAATTTTACTCAGTTCAGTTAATTCAGTTACCAATCAAGCTAACAAACAGGCTGGACAAGCCAACTTCAGGGGCAAAATGCACATGGAGGATTTGTAGCAGAGCCTGAAGGGGAGAAGTCTCAAATTTCTCAATTCGCTGTTCTGAGGTGCAAATCAAAAAACCAAGAGGAACTCGGTGACGTAAATTCATTAGCTTTTAAACGATATATGCTTAACATTCGCAAGCATTAAGCAAATCGGAGTCACTACAATAAATTGCTTGATATGAACAACACAGTCCAGTTTGTTCATATTAAAGTCACCTAGAGCTGACCACGAATATTGGAATAGCCCCAAAGCGATACCAAAAAGCAAACAGAAAAATGCACGTCTGATTTGCTGGAACTTACATTAAAATGCCATTTTTGCTAGTTTTTGTTATTGGAAATATTTCTACAACATAAGTAGTTTTAAGCATTTTCCCTTAGTTATCTTGAATATTTTTAATGATATCTATATTTTAACAAGCAGAAACAAAGAGCCATGAAACTTGTTTATGGCCAGGTTCCAGTTAGAGTCTGGCCAACTTCAGTACTCAATGTTTACTTCTGACTAAGTTTCAGATCTCTTTGTAAAATATATCTGCTGTCACTTCTAAAATGTTTCTTGTATATTATAATCTGCTTCAGACGAATAAGAGACAATTTATATCCTTAAATCCACTGAGATGCCAGATGAATAATAAAACTGTGTATCCACTCCAATCAGAAGAGAAGTTTTTATAACCAAAGCCTACACTATGCACACCAGATCAGTCACAAGAAAAGTCAGTCCCTGCAGACAGGCAGGTTTCAAAGATTTGCAGAATGTCTTTATAAGGTGCTCTAGAACATTCTGATAACAAAGGCATGGAAAACTTTGCAATGGTGAAGATTTCCTAGCACATGGGGCATCATGCTCTACTTTTTGCCTTTACTACCTTACAGGCTTTCAGATCAGTTAGACTCAGTGGTATCATCACAGGTGATGAAATAGAAGATGAAATTCTGAACCCTGCAATGTAAACTCCATCAATATTCCATTTTCAGCAGCTGATGACAGAAGTGATAGGCTTTATTTGAGGTCCGAGACTCCCCTCACATTATACGTGCTTTTCTTGTCTTCCAGTCTTACTTCAGGTTAGAAGCCTTCCTTCAGTAAGGAGTTGAAAAAAATATAATTAGAATGCCTTGTGGTATCCTCTAAACACTTAATTTCCCTGAAAAGCAGTAACTGTTGGCCATATCTAGCTCATCCCGTTAAGAATCTATTTTTGAATACTATCTTACCACTTTGGCAGAACTTCCTTTCGAAGGCAGTATTGAAAGGCATATTCCAAGGCAATATGTATTGAAAAAATACATATTCCTCAAATTTATATTAAAATGTGATATTCTACTTCATTCTCATGGTGAGAAAGTAATATGATTTATTTAGAAACACTGGAAACCAACATTAAAAACATTAAAAACCAAAAGACAACTGTATAAAACTTGCTTTAGCTGATAGCACTAAACTACCTTTATGATCAGTGTACAGTTATTCCAACCTCAAATAGCACCTAAAGACAACACAGAGAAAAGAGTTCACTGAAGACAATATTATACTTCAGCCTCCAATAGAGTGGTCTGAAATAGTGACCCTTTCCAGCATTTACCACGGACTCCTAGTATCTGTGATTCAGGGACACTAGTAACAGTCTTGCACTTGGCTGTGTTTTCATCAATTACTGGACAAGTTCCTCAAATATAATGTCCGCATCAAAAAGAGCTTTGTCAGTTGTCCTACTATAGCTATACCAGCAATAAGTATTTTGGCCCTTGAACTACTAAGTAATGATGCATTCAAATATTAAAACACAGTTATCTGTTCATAGTCACTCATTATATGCAAAATATACATCTTTGTCAAGTAAAGCAGTTAAAATTACCCACAAAGACTGTGCCCTAGGAATGATCAACTGCAGAGAGTTAGGACAGTCAGTACAGAATAGCTTAATAGTTTCTGTCCATTAATTTAAAAGAACAAAAGAAAGAGGTTATTACAACTTTTGTAAATGTGCTTTCATATCAAAATTCAACAAATAGAAAAAGCAATCAATAATAAACTTGTATCACCTTTAAAATTTCAGAGCTGCATGACCAAATATGATGCCATTCACTTCACAAAAGAAAATGGCAGTAGCTGAACAGTTGTTACCTAATTTCTAAAATTCTTTTGTGGTCGTCTCACTTTTTCATATACTTTAACTTCAGCTGCGCTTTACTGCCACTATGAATTCATGACTCCCCCTTTTAACGCATATGTTGACACCAAAATACCTAAGCAGTATTACCACAAACTTGGTATTTTACACTGACATTCACAACACTCCAAATGCATTCTTAAGTTACATAGCTTAAGGTAACCCAGATTCATTTATAATAGCAGGTCAGTCCCTGTACATCAAAAATCAAAGCAGTTCACTTGAAATTGAAATACAGATACTTCACATAGAGGCACTCGTTCCACCACTGAATATTGCTAGAGCACAAGAGCTTCTGAACACAAATCATTTCACAGCAAAACTGTGCAAATTGTCCAGAGAGATGGTTCATTTTTCTCCCCTCTCCTTATTCTGCATGAGTACAGATTAAGCAATACTGAGGACAAAGTGGAATGACCGTGTTGCTGAAAGCAAATGAGGACTCCTGCTTAAAGGCTCAGCATCCAATTTTTGTTCTTGCAAGATTCTGAGACAGCACTTTGCAGTACAGAAATAAGTCACGTAAGAAGGGGCTTGTACCTGTATTTCTATTCTAAATGATTAACCTAGTCAACATTGTTGATTAATACGATTAATAGATGACTTAAAATGCCAGTTTCTTTTGAATTTTAACCAGCTCTACCTATAGGAAAGCCAAAAATGTTAAGATTTCAAAGGAGAATTATTCTGCTTCCTCAGGTACAACTGAAATCATGGTATTATTCAAGAAGTAGACAAATACACAAGAAAAAAATCCAGGAGTCAACGAAATAAAAAAATATCACTTAATTGCCAGTTTTAAGAAATCTTAGCCTAGATATTTCACATTTCTCCTCAGAGATAAAAGCTTTATTGAGCTACATGCATCAAGATAATTCCACCCCAACTAGTTCAATCTAATATAAGAAGTTAGGTAATAAAATCTTAAAAACAGAAATTAACAACCTAAACCTCATTTGAAAGCTAGAGGGGCAAATTCTATCCTTGGAGCCATGACCCAGTGCTCCTTATTTCCATATGAACTATGGCATCAGTTTAAAATATTATTCAGAATGTTGCTGAGGTGCAGACAGACAACCCCGGATCATGCTCTCAGAGAAATCAAAGAATTTTCTTTACAGTCGTCCATGTTCTAATGTTCAACCTGTATTCCACTTGCGTACAGCACATTAATGGATGACCGAACATGGAAATCAGTTGAAAGACTAGAGTTTTGCTAAGGTTCACTTCAACATCAAGGTTATCATCAGTGACAGGCACCACAGAATTATCATGTAGTGCTATATACACTCAATCATAAAGATTCAGCAAAAAAAAAAAAAAAAAAGAGGTGGAAAAAGGAAGAATATTTTCTTTTGGTCTTGTACAACACATTTTGCTGCACTCTGTAGAGACTTAACAGAATTTGAGGAGCAATGCTTATCAGAGAAAGAACACAAACTAGTATAGTTTTTCTGTTTTTATTATCCGCAGGTTTTAAAAATCCAGACCAGACGAAGCACCTATCCAATCACTAGGTAAATGGATCCAAAATTTATTGGCTAGTAATGCTGGAAATGAACATCTTCCTTTGGGTCCAAATTTGACTACCTTCACTTTGCAGATACTTTAAGTCTTCATCTATCCAAATTCTTTATCCTATAAAGATACTGTCCTGTTTGAACACAGGACATTCTACCAGGACAGACTGAGCCCCTTACATTCCCCTCTGTAAGAAAGGCTTCCTCCTCTATTAGCTGAGATTTTTTGAACCTACTCCAAATCAACATCTTCTGTGACATATGAACACCCTACCTGGACATTACCAATGGTTTCACTAATACCTTACTCTACAGCACATTGTTGTACTGTGACACAGAATTACAGATTTAAATATTTAAGAATTGTGTGTTCCCTTAGCCCTAGCCTTGTTACAGTTATTTGTCCACTGTGACAGCCTAATCTGTTTTCAAGTTAGTGCTTTCAAGAAAACAAATGTCTATATTTGCTGCTGCACACAAGCTGATATGAGCAAGAAGTATACGAAAGAAGCACAGTGGGAAAATTTGGGGAGAAAAAGAGAAAAGTAGATGAATATGATTAACAGAAACATGCTGTTTGACACTATGATGCATTACTATTAGTACTCGTTGCAAATGAACTATTTATTAGCAGATGACACCTAAAGGTGAGAAATGTGGCCTCTGAGTCCAGCCCAAGGGGGCAAATGTGCAGAGGTAGCAAAGTGAAGAGTGTGAGAGCATTTGTAACTTTATGTTTTAGTAATTTATGTAACACTGCCGACTAAGCCAAAAAAAGATCAGAAACTAGAGAGAAAGCAAGGCTGAAAGCAGACTTGAAGGTAAAGACAGGAAACCTGTCCTCAAAGTAGGGGGAAAGCTAGAGATATTCAGAAGTCACACAGAAGAATAGACAGTCTTCCTTGTCTACTGAAGCCAAGTGCTCCAATATCAATAACCTTCAACACTGAAGACTGCACCTTAGCAACACTGTAAAAAACAGAAAAGCTGGGTAAAAAACAGAAAGCACTGCAGCTCCAAAAGCATTAAATGACACCACTAAGGCTAGCTGATCATGCAGTGAGTAGTAAAATGAAAATTAACAGCTCTGCACTTTTTGAGAGTATATTAAGATACTCGGATCAAGTCTGCCTGCAACAGTCATGATCAAATTTTTTTCCTCTAAAAGAGCAGCTAAAGTCTGCACAGTTAAAATTCCCCTTGTCATGGCTCAGTGGAATTTCAAAATATTAAGAATTAATCATATCAGATCCTAATGAGATATAAAACCAAATATAGCACTTTTCTTCTGTTCCAAAACAGAATTAAAGGTACTTTCTGCCATAGAACCTGAAGATTTTTTGGACAATAATACAAGAAGAAATAATTAGTACATAATTCAAGTTATGAGAATGCCAGTATGTTGAATTCACTAACAAAACTAAAGAATGCTGTTTAAGCCACTGGCAATCAAATAAGGTTTTGCCTTGGAAAAGCTTCATTTTGATATTTAATTAGCATACCTGTTTAGGGAGGAAAAAAAAAAAAAGTAGAGTTAAAAGCAACCTCAATCTCTTCCAGTTCAATAATTTAATTTCTTAACTACCTATGAAAACAGGAGTGTAAGAATGCAAAAAGGCCAAACTCCAGGCAAACTGGCCCAAAATCCTGTCTCCAAGGGCTTGACAGTCAAAAGACACTTACCTTGCCTGTCCCTTGAGGCAGCATGTTTTCATCTATGCTATGTACAAGCTATTCTTAAAAACATCCAAAGAAACAAGCACTCCAGCTCACTGAATTGCACAGCTGTTTCACTATTCTACCATTTTTTACCCAACTTTAAAAATACTACATTTAAAGCCAGTTTCATTTTCTTCTCTCTGCAGCAAATATGAAGAACTAATGAAGAGTTCATTGCCCTCACTGTAGATAACAGCAGATCTGCCTCTCTTCAGCCTATTCTTTAGCTTCCTCTTTTATTAGTGGAAAACTCCAAAGCTTTATACTTTCCCTATATAGCTTATTGTTTTCCTCTAAACTCTACATTCTGAATAGCTTAGACAAAATTTTCAGAATAAGCTGTTATTTTAGAAGTACATGCTCTTTTTTTTCTCAATACTAGCTACCAAATGAAACTGCAATTCTGAATCATGACTTAAAGCACATTAGTTGTTATGTGTCCTTGCTGATCCCCTACAAGATCAAAAAGTTATTAGCGAAATACCTCTGAATAACATATCTAGACTAAACATATTCCTTAACCTGTTAACGCACGTGGACATCCATTTTTGCTTCTATATTTACTAGAATAGATTTATTAAAACTTTACCATAGTCTTTTCAGCTTGAAAACACCCAACTAGTAGAATATTAGATAAGTATATTCAGCTGTGATTGTTAAATTATTTAAAAATACTTGTTTAGAAGCTTATTTCTCCAATGATTTTACATATTATAAAATATATTTTGTATTAAAAATGCAGCTCAATAAACTTACTGGTTTGAATCATTATGTAAACAGTCATAAAGTTATTTTCACTTTCAGTAATATTAACCGTCTGAGAAAATTTTCAGTACTTGGAAAGCACCCAATGGACTCATAAAAGAAGAATCTCTTGAAATAGAAGATTTCAAGCCTAAGCAACCTTGTACTACCAGTGGTTGTTTTCAACATTGCCATGCGAATTGATTTCCTTTTTCTAGTTGCTTATATTTCTCAGTTTAAGAGCAGCCTGTTCTTATGCCAAAAACTGAACATACACTCAGAAGTATTTGAATAATGCATCAGAATATATGTATGGCTCTGACACATGCTGCAGTATCAACACCGTTAAATATAGTCTTTTATAGAACTGGAACAGCAAGTGATGACAGCTGAAACGAGGTGGGCAAGTTCTACTTGGGTGTATTTCTAATTTTCAGTCAAGTTTGCGTTGTAGCCTTTGTCTTGGGGTGCTAAAATTCTGCAAGGGAAAGAAAAGAAGAGGGTGGGTGCTGAAAAAAAGTGTCAGTTCCTTTTCCTGTTTTCTAGAGGAGGAGAGAAAAAAAAAAAAAAAAAAAAAAAAAAAAAAAAAGCAAAGCCTTGTTTCCTGGCCTTAACGCCTCAATTACGGGAGCTCCGTTACCCAGAACACACCTAGGGAGAGATGCTCCCCCGTCTGCCTGATGCTCCTCGACCATTCTGCGGGCAACCCGCACGGCCCAGGAAGGGGCATCTAGCCGCGGAGCGCCGAAACGCGCATTTTAGGACGTTTGCCGCGGATAAGACGTCCCAACGGTCCCCTGGCCCCTCCCGGGGCTCCTCTCCGTGCTCTCCGCGCGGTCGCGAAGCTTCCAGTGAGGCCTCGACTGGGTCTGGGGGAGGGACGCGCTAACACCGGGTCGCGGTTCCAAGAAACTGAAGGTGACGCGAGAGCCGCCGCCTCCTCGCCCGGGCCCTCCGGGATGACGGCGGAGCCCGCCCGGCGGCGCCGCGCTACGCTCCTCCCGCCGCCCTTCTCCCCGCGGGGCCTCCCCGCCGCCGCGTCTTGTCGCGTCGCCTTTGGGCTGCTCACGATT
>VZSV01000004.1:6621678-6635236 GCA_013398735.1 Nothocercus julius
TTCACAGCTACCTGATGGATTCTTGTAAGTGTGGTGCATTGTTTTCCTAAGCATGGATCCTAGAAAAAAAAAAAAAAAAGATTGAAGTAATGTATAACTGCTCAGGCATCCAGTAAATGGGCTGAGGTAACAGAGCGTGGGAGCTGCTGATCCCATTGATTCTCAGTGCAGCACAACTTGCGCTCTCAGTTCTCGTCTCTGAGTCAGTTAGTGGCATTAAATTTAGGGCTTTGTCTCCCAGAATAGAAGCCCCTCCGCTTCCCACCGGGAACACTCAACAGGAAGTGTCACCTCAAAGGTACCGCAGAAAAATGCTCAACCTCTTTTCCTCCTAGACTCCTACAGTGTAGCTAAGCGTTCATGGTGCAGAAAATAGGGCTTCAGGTTCCTCTCCCCAAAGGCCTGTTGAGCACTTGAGCTCCAGGGCAGGTTACTCTGCTCCGAGAATTTTCTGTGTGGTTTGAAAGCGAGTCACACGTACAGCCTGACATAGCAATGTGAATACCGACGGGTACAGGTTTCACGTACAGCATTCACACGTATAGTCATGAGAACACAGTGGAAATTTCACTTGTGGGTGAGAAATCAGATGGAAACTCTTTTAAAGCCAATCTTATTGTCTTACTGTGTTTTAAAATGCTTAAGGGGGAGTGGAAGGTCAGTCGTCAGTACTCACCATTGCCGTTTCCCATCCACATCCTGCTTTTCTTGGAGGGAGGGTACTTGTCTGAAAATAATGATAAAATTTTAAGCTTCATTGAAGTAGCTCAATAACAGAAACAAGAAAGCAGAAATCACCATAGACTGAAGTTATATATTGAGAAGATAAAGCAGGGCACTTTTAGGTGAAATTCGACATGGGAACAAAAATTCAGAACTTCTGAAACTTAGGGAAAGCCGGAGTAACGAGAAAGAAATGAGACAGAACACATGAAACAGAGACAGAAAGACAGAGAGATGTGGAAATAATCTGTAATAAATTCATGTTGCCTGGATGTGACAATATTAATTCTGTGATTGAGTTAGGTGGATTTGCAATTACTAGATACTATTACAATAGCACGGTGTCTTTTATTGAGACAAGAAAACACCCCTGGCAATTTAAAAGGCTATAGTTATTAATTTAGTTGATTTAATCAAACTGTTACACTTTTACCACATTTTTAAATCTTTCAAATGAGAGAACAAGGATTTAGATTGCTGGAGATGTGGCTGTTTTTTAATTTATGTAACATGAACTGTCCAGTCTTCCTTTATCTTCTTATCTTCACTAGTACCATAGCATCCTTAGAAGAGTTTTTCCTTCAAGAATTGTAAACACAGAAAATATTTTAAAAGATATTATGGGAGCAAAGTTTAGTTATGGTTGGCAGATGCATCTAACCTTTTACCAATTTCTATATTTGATTTGCACACCATAGTGGATCCAATTTTTTTCTTGTATGATTGGTAAATGAACTGTTTGCTTTTCAAGGCAAAAGGTAAAATTAAATATATTAAGTATACACAAAATGCATCCGCTAATATAATTCAAAAGAAAATAGTTTTAAAAGGATGCTTCATTATGTAGGATTTTAGCAATAGCTTCTGAGGATTTATGAAATCTAAACATAATGTAAAAGTTAGGTTTGGTAAGGTTTGCCCTTTGTGTGCTAAAAATAGGCTGCTGTTCTATGAAAATAGTTTGTACATAAGTGTAAGGAGATAGTGGTGAGATTTATAGCAGGGCCTAATATAGAAGATGGGCAAGTTGAAGAAATGAGTATCACTGGCATAAGTTTATTTTTTCAGCTGTCTGAAGAATGAATAAATTGCTATCCATTTTATTAACTAAGTATCATTGAAAACCAAGAGAACATGAAGCAAAACACCAGTGTAGGATGTACTAGAATAAATTCAAACTTTACATGCACAAATACATATGTATATGGATGACAACCATTAAAGCAATACCTCAAATAACCTTTATTTCTATTTCTGTGTTTTCTTATACATCATGTGTAAAATTGCGTAATGAAATATGCTGGTACTGTACATTTTAGAAACTTGGTTCCTGCTTTCCTTGTAAATTTCCTTTATAATAAAAGATTACTGTTACTGTAGAATCTGGTAAAACCTATTCTAACTTGGAAAATATTTGAACAGGGGGTTAGCAAAACAAGCTATAGAGAAAGACAGAATGTCCTTGAATTTACAGAAGGGAAAAATTAATAAACATTTTGACTGAAATACTACAGGCATGGAGAGATTTAAAAATTGGGAAATTCTTGAATTGCTGTTCTGACCTCCCAAAATCGTTTTAGGAGATTTTGGTGATGAGAGACTTTTTAAGAGAAAATGTGTAAAAGGTACATAGGTTTTATCAAATATTAGTGTTGTCTCTTCTTGTGTGCACACGGGAGTTCACAAGAGGAAACAATTAGCTTGAAGTAGTGGAATGCAACAGTTGGCTGCGCTGGTGTGCATGACACAAAAATGCTTTCTTGCTTTCTGCGGTGGGACCAAATTTCTCTTGCAATAGTACGAAGGAAAGCAATTTCCGCTGCAGCCTCGTGCGAAGCAGCAAGCAGTGATGGTCACGAGCGGAGGTGCGAGCGGCTAATGAGCCAGCTGGAGCTGTGCCCACCAGGGCGCTAGGGAGGGGGGTACCGAAACTGTTGGAATTGCCTCTTTCAACGCAAGGGGAACACTAGCCTTTTACAAGGCCGTTACGTAGTGTTGGTTATTCCATCTCTGAAAAGTATTTCCTACAAAAGTGGTCTTATCTGTCCCTCATAAGGTTATATTAAAAGGATATCTATAAAGCATGTGTGCTCTAATTAACTGATCTGTTTTCATTGCAAATAAGATAAGTATGATCTTGGATGGACCAAGATTTCAGGATTACATTTTTTTAATGAGCTGTCTCTGGTCTTGCCAGAAGCCATGCTCATTATGAAAGGAGTAGCAGAGTAACACAGGGGTGTAAACTGTTACAAACAACTAATAAACTTATGTGCTTATAGTATTTCCATAATTTCTTTAGTGTAAGCTAGTAACAGAATTGCAAAGTTTGTGACTCTTCAAGCGTATCTAGCTAGCGGTTTGCTCTGGCATAATTTCATAACACATGCATGATGTTAATTCATACAGGATTCGGGTACTGCTGGCGAGCTTGCTGGTACCAGTTCTGTGTAGCCTTGGGCAAGCCAGGGCAAGTTTTCTCATCGTCAGCTCGCTCCTTGGCAGGGACTCTGTGAAGCTTAGGTAGATGGTGGCATTTATACCTTTGTGTCTATCTTTGTCATCTCCATCTCCAGATATCTGTATCTTAAACATAGACATAAATGGCCATTTGAAATTCTTGTATTGTTCACTTCAAATAGCTGCAAGACTCAGCCTTTCTGAATGATCTGATGGCTGAACTATTTAATGGTCAGGTTAATAGTGGACTGGAAAGGAGGGCAGGAGACTGGTTTCCGTTCTCAGACGGATAACTGATCTGTCATACGGCTTTCTCCCTACCTGCCTATTAATTTACATGTCTTATCTGTTACTTGAGACCCTACCCAGCTACTGAGGACAAGAGCTCTTTCTTCCTCTATGAGCGGTCTCTACCAAAATTTGACTCAGGGGGCCACCTTTTTTAATATAAAATAATAGAGATATTAAAATCTTCATTACAACTACAATAAAAAACTTCATTACAAAAGAACATCATGCTCCTGAAATACCTGTAGAATATGTTTTTTGACAAATGACTTTAGACCTGTTCCCATACACACCGATTTTTCTCTTTTTCTAAGAGAAAAAAAAAAAAGTAGTTTGAATCATTCGGAAAATTATTTGGGAAAGAAAAGAAATTACATCTAATTAGCAAAGGAAATGTATCTTGGGCGTAAAATGAACAACAAAAATGAAATGTGAAACTGATGCAGTAGAAGTGCACATAATTGACTTAGGATGGAAATTTGATAACTGATGGGGGGAAGCATATGGTGAAAATACTGTAGACTGCAGCACATATTGCAATTAGATATGTTTAAATGCTTGCTGCAGGAAATGAGTCAAATTAATTCTTCCTCAGTACATTGCGGCTATGGGAGGCCAAACCACTGTTAGACCACAAGAAAAAACAAATCAGGAGCAAACATTAGGCTGAAAAGCCTTGAGTAGAGTTGGGGCACTCTCCCATCCAGGAGGTGCACAGCTTTTCAGCACAAGATTTACAGTGGAGGCAGTGGGAAAGTCAGGCTTTGACAGTGCGTGTACTAGTGTAGCCAGATGCCTTTATAGGTCATCAAAGGTGTTTGGGCACCTCTTTACCTCTTTAGATACCTCACCTTAATCCAAATCTGCATTTTATCATTATCTTTGAGGCAAAACATGCTCTTGGTTCTGCTATCTGCTTCTAACTGCAAGTATCTTAGTGATCTTAGTGACTTAGTGATCTGATCTGTGATTTTTTTTTTTATTATCTGATACTAAAATACTGCAAATTATTTTAAAAAATGTGCTACATTAGCAATGAACAGGTCTTCTATTCCTTATTTAATGTAAATGCTCTAGATTATTCAAGGCTTCCTTGAAAGAAGCAGCATGGAGTATTTCAAGAGATGCTTGGTCAGTATAGGTCAAATACCTTGTTCAAACACAGACAAGATTATTCTACTATTGACATTCGCTATGACATTCAACTGAGAATGTAATGACAAAGATTACAAATTGACAACAAACACTGTAAGATTAAATTCTTTCCTTTTGAATTCACAAAGATCTTCAAATAAATATAGAAAAGTTCTTTTATTGTGGGAGGGAGGTAGTGGTGAAGAAAGAAGGGTGATTTAAAAGATCTTTGTGACAGAGCTGCCTGGCAAAAACCTGCTGTGGGAGACTGAAAGTGAAGCCAGAGGAGCACGCTGGAGCTGGCAGACACATGGGGGCAGCAACGCCTCATCCATCGCACAAAGCTGGGCACATTTCAGAGCTTCTGCCTGCACGTCTCAGGGATGCCTTGTATTTCTATTTTAGAGCTGTTTGTGGGTCATCTCCCTCTTTCCCTTTATTGAAGACCTAAATATTCACCTAGCCAAACGCAGGACAGTTTACTGGAGAAGTCTTGCCCCTGCACCAGCTGAAGTGGGCTGCAACCAGAGATGGTATAGACAGTTATCATTGCCCTGAATATGGCCAAAATACAAAGGAAAGGAAAGGAAAGGAAAGGAAAGGAAAGGAAAGGAAAGGAAAGGAAAGGAAAGGAAAGGAAAGGAAAGGAAAGGAAAGGAAAGGAAAGGNGGAAAGGAAAGGAAAGGAAAGGAAAGGAAAGGAAAGGAAAGGAAAGGAAAGGAAAGGAAAGGAAAGGAAAGGAAAGGAAAGGAAAGGAAAGGAAAAGAAAAAGTCAGTATTTTGCACATAACATTTACATATGAAGGGACATATGTTTTTCATGTTAGTGGATTTCCCTTGATTATATTATCTTCTATCTTTGACTGAAAAAAATGGCCTCGCAACATTCCTTCTTCCCTCCTCCCAGTTTCTATCTGGGCTCAGTGGTTCTTCCTCTGAATTAAATGCATCTTCCACCTTTAAGCATCCAGATTTCTGCAACCAGGCCTGTTAGGTGGATCTTTTTTAGTGTTCTGAGAAGCTGGTGACTTGCCATCAGATCTCTACAACCTACACCTACTATTTCTTCAAACAGGAACTCTGGAATTTGATCCACCATGGCCAACACACAAACTTCAACTAAGGCTGAATATGGATTTAGTATATTTATGTTTTTCACCCATAAGCCAACAGCCTATAGAACTATGGCCATTTTCTTGAAATACTTACATGCTGGCGTTGAGCTTGGGTATCCATAAATTAGAAAGTCACTGTATTTTTGTTCTGTTTAATTGTGTTTTCCATTAGTTTGGACTTGATGAGATAACGTATTTTATCATATGCATAGGAGCAAAAACATTTTGCTTGGCCATTTATTCTTCTCCCTTGATCTGTAACAGCTCGAGAGTGTTTATTTTCAGTATATGCTGCATATATGCTGGAAAATCTATTTCTTCCACTTCTTGTCTGCTTGTTAGTCTGTTTAAATGGTAACAGGGCAGGCAGGGAAACTACTTTAATGTGTTCAGACAATTCTAATGGGGCCAGTCTGACTTTTTGCTTTTCGTCTTTTTTTTTAGAAAGTACTTTAAAAATGTTGCTTTATGTTAAACTACAGCATTAAAATTTCATAGACTTTATCAATGTTTATAATCAAATCCAGATGCCTCCATTTAGTAAGAGGATCCATTAACCTCCAAGGATGGGCACTGCATAAGGGGAGGGTTATACTGGAAGAAAGGCAGACACTAATGGACACTAGGGTTTAAACGGCCCTTAACCAACAATATCTGCAGTATTGACAATACAGTAGAGGAATAAGATGGAAGGATTTTTAAAATCTGCTGGTTTTTTTTTTTTTTATAGTATATACTCTCAAGTCAGGTAGGATAAGCAATCATTTTAATACAACACAATAAAAGCAA
Organism: Nothocercus julius; assembly: GCA_013398735.1. Taxonomy (NCBI): domain Eukaryota; kingdom Metazoa; phylum Chordata; class Aves; order Tinamiformes; family Tinamidae; genus Nothocercus; species Nothocercus julius. The sequence continues at coordinate 6,628,188 of VZSV01000004.1, forward strand.
CACAGCTTCACAATACAAAGGGATTAATTTAAGGTGAGTATCTAAATAATAGCTAATAAAAAACTCATTATGCTTACATTTTAAGAGCTAAACAAATCAAAGATTAAAATGTGATGGAATAATAAAGCAAAACTAATTAACATGGTAAAAATACTTACAATTAAAAAGAGCTGGAGTAAGCACAGGCTTATAAGAAGAGAAGAATGCTGAGGGTTTAACCTAATTCTTGTTGAAATAATTGTAGAAATTCTGAGCAACATCAGCTGGAGTTATATCATACACAAAGTAGGCTAATCTGCTCTTCTCTTATCAATGCCGCCTCTTTTGCTGTTCCAAACTCGGTACAGGAAACTTGGTGTAAAGGATGCATATCATGCTATCTACCAGCTCCAGATCTTTGTTTTGTAAAGAAAGGAGAGAAAAAAAGGAGAGTGAGATAGCCCACTAATATGTGATCATAGGAACTAGGGTTTCATCAGGCACTTTTCAGCATATTCTTTAAATTCATGATCCAGTAGAAAAATGAGGAATCATCAGAATACTTAATGGAACATTTAAATTGCCAGTGCAAGTTCAGGTGCTCAAGTAATTCTAGCAGATCTATACTATAAATGGTCTCATTAATCTGAGTCTTTAGTAGATTAAACTATCCTTGCATTTTCTTTGCTCAGTTTCCTACGGAAGCAAGTCTTGTGCAACCACACTCTCTACATGCCCTGTTGCTCTTACGACTTACCCGCTCAGCTGATTTCAACCAAATTTCAAAGATGGGTGGTAGTCTTTAAGGTATTCAGTTACAATAAGAATATATGCCTGGACAGAAGAGAGAAAAACCACAAATGCATCAATCTGAAAAGTTGTTCCTTGGGATCTCCTTTACACAAAAGAGAAAATAAAAAAACAGCAGGTAAGTTTCAGTCTACCGTGAGATGAAGCCCACAGTCAACTAGATTTCATTAGTTCCAGAGCTCACAAAACTTGCTGTTATTCAGTTGGTTCTTCGACTTCAAACTGTGGATAACGTCTAGTCTTTTATATGTCACCTTAAGCTTAGCAAGGTGTTAAGATCTTCTATTTTTTATCTGCATAAGGCTACAATGACAACAAACCCAACCAAATGCAGCCTTCCCTAGGTACTATTCTTTCTGTATACACATGCATATATGTCACAAGAAAGCAAGAAGAGAGGAGGAAAGGAAAACGTAAAAGAGCTTATGTCCTTTTGCAAGACCTCATAACACACTACGTTAAGTATAAAGCCGGCTTTCTGCTTACTGACATCTAGTGGCAAAATCTCTTAATATCAGTATTCTGATTTTTCCAAAAACACCCCACACCCGCAGCTCTGAAGGCTTCTCTGACATTTGTGGGTGCTTTTTGGCAATAAAAAACAGGCCACTTGTGGATAATAATGAGGTAAATTCCAAATTCAAGCAAGGAACAACAGCAGATATACCATGAAGCTTAAAGTGGGAGGAAAACAAGATTTACATTATGGGTTTACTGCTTTAGCTCAACAGAAAACTTCTCTCCCTCCCAGGCTATGCCTTAGTTCCAAATTGCTCAGAAAAGTGATTATTTTCCACACAGAGCTCTGAGCACTCAGCCTGTTTCCAATTGCCCAGCTCCAGGACATCTACCTGCACGGCACCTGCCATGTACGTGTGCCCTCCTCCTGCTCGCTCTGAAAATTGAACTTCTGACCTGCAAGCATGTGCAGAGACGATCCGCCCTAAAATCCTTTTTTTTTTTTTTTTTTTTTTTTTTGTCTGTGTGTGTGTGTAAGGGGCTAAGCATCAGTTGAAATAGACTTTTTTGATTCTGCATGGATAAGTGTTGTTTTCATTCTGAAGTAAAAGCTGCCTGTCCTCAGCCAAGCAGAAATGTTCTTCAGTTCTCTTTCCTCAAAAAGAAGAAAAAAAAAAAAGTGTTTTCTTTTTATTAATCTTGCTTTTGAAAATGCCTTGAACTCTGCAGTTCAGAACTTTTGAACTTGATCATATTCTGTTCTTGTTTTGGTCCCCTCTCTTCCCTCCTCCCATCCTCCCTACAGTTTCAGGCTGCTTTGGAATAATTGCAGCATATTTCCTAAATAATAGCAGTGCCTTTGCTCTCAACTGTTTGAAAGCTCTACTTTTCCTTGTAATGAATATGCAGAAAGATGATATCAAAATACACCTTTTTGCCTTACTATTAAAACACCATAAAATGCGAAGTCTATTACAACCTTTAAGGCATCTTTTAACACGTTTTAATCCTCACACACAAGCCTAGTGCATACTAGCGTGTAATTCTTTTTTATTTTTCCTTCCCTTATTAAAATACAGGTGGTTAAAGTTCAAAATAAAAAGACTTAGGAAGAAATCCTGAGAGACAAAACAACTTATTGCTATTTAATGCACTGTATTCTGTGCTTGAGCTACTTACTGAACTTTGGATAGTGTTATTTGAAAGACTATGCTGTAGTTATAAAACGGAGGTATCATTTCTTTAGAAAAAAAAAATTTAGGTAAGTTCACACTGACTCTCTCTCTTTTTTTTTTTTTTTTCCAACAAACAACATATCAGACAACCCCCTAATGTATCTCCCACTCTGAGGGAACTGAGTTACTAGGCTAATAAGCATTGACACCTTTTTTTACCAGAATTTGTGATGCCTTTTTTTAAAATGACACTACACAGATTAGAAAATGGTATATGAAGAGATAATAAATGGCATCATGAATCTCTACAGTGAAATTTAATACTTCTTGCAGATGAGTTCTCAGTCCGCCAACAGAGGTTTTCCTCAGTAAAGAGGTAAAGAGGTTTCTGAAATCACTAAATATGATTCCTTTTATGAAACCAGCTTGATCTTTACTTACCTTTACACCCTTGATCAGCCAAACATTCTGTTTTCTTAAGACCTCGTTTTCTTCACTACAACTTGAGGAAAAGGTATATTTACTAAAAAATAATTCAAGGCATCATTTTTTAAATCGTTATATTTATATTAAAAAGTGTAGTTCCTGTTTGGGAAAAAATCTCATCTTCATCAATCTTACCAATATCCTGCAAAACTGCAAATTGAAAAGTTTATTTTTTTTACCTTATTTGTCTATAAGGCAGCTGACAATGTAATACTGAGACAAAATTAACGTATGCTTAGCCAAGGATAAAACGTGTGTTGATTTTGAAGTTCTTGATGAGCACAGCTGCAAGACCTGTTCGAGTCACAGGAAAATAGTAACTGCCATATTGTGTCAGATTAAGAACCGTGTAAGGCAATGAACAAGTATCTATTTAATAACCCAATTTTAGGCCAGATCTGTATGGACAATTTTTTTCTCTTTCCAGCAATTTTTCAAATGCAAAAAGCTCAGTGGGTCCACTTGTGAATCATGCTTTTGCAATGTTAAAATGGTCCGTGAGTCTCTTCTAGTGATAGTTTGGACCAGAGAGTTTTTTCCACTCTCAATCAGTATCTGATCAGGACTTTGGATAAATATGAGAGAGATGGACTTCAACAGGGTCCTGTGAGACCTCAAACGGACACTGAATGTGTTCCTGTGCCTGTTTCTTCTGTCTCGGAACGTGCCCTTACCCCAGCAGAAACATTAATGTTAGGACAAGCGATCCATGTCATTTCATACTTTAGGAGAATGCTTGTAAATGGCAAAAAAAAAAACCAAACAAACTATGTTTTTCTGTATCACTTAGGTGTTGCAGAAGAGGAAGTCCGGTTACTTCTGTTATTTTTCTGCAATCAGCTTTTTTCCATATTGCATGAAAGCTTTGAAAAATCAGCAATGACCCCAGTATTCTAATTAAACACCTTATTTCCTTCACAATCCAATAACCAGCGTGATTTTAATAAATGCCTGTGGGAGACTTATTTAATAACCCCAGAAAATTTGCTCCGTTGCCTTTTCACCTTCCACCAGCTTTTCAGCACATCTTCCGCTGCTTAGCATTATTTTCACATGTGAATATTTGGATTGTTTCACAGCTTTTAAAGAACTTTCAATTCAGTGGACCTGACTCTTGCTTGAGTGAGATAAAAATATGAGTGTATAACTTTATATGCATATATATTTTGTAAAATTGAATTTTATGTACTGATGTACTGTTCCAGTTACAGAGACACAGAGTGTCAGGCTGACAAACACAAATAAATGTTGTCACCTGGCATTTGGAGCCAGCTTCCTTTTCCCCAGCTTTAAGGAGGGAATAGAGGGATATTGTAGGACTCTGCACACCCTGATCTAAGCCACTACAGGACTCCTTATATTCGTGGTGAGAGCTCTTCGTTCCTGCTTGTTCCAGTATCTGAAACTCTACATTAAGAACGATGAAATACCCAAGTAAAACCCTAGTCTTTATGAATAAAATGAGAAACCAAGTCCTCAGCCCCTAAACTGAAAAACAGTGCTGCTCTAGTCGTACAGTGAGGAACAGAAGGAGCACCTCTTAGCAAAGTTAAAGGAGCAAGATTGTTGGTAAACAGTTTTGAGCCCATCATTTCTTACATGAATCTACCATAATAAAATTATTCCTTTTCTCTGTTTAACGGAGAATGTACAAGCCTCTGAGTAAAATCAGTATATAAGAAAGACACTTAGTAGATCAACATAAATATTCACTCTGAAATATGCAAATATTCATTCTGATTTTCCTGTTTATTTACATTGAGGTGTTCAATTTTGAATGCAGTCAGTAAAGACAAACAAACAAAACAAACAAACTACAACACATAAAACCTAAAGTTATTCTGAATATGGTAGCTATTGTGAGTTCCTATGACCATTTTCATGTTTTATGGTTTTCTCTCAGTGTTCAGAAGAATACTACAAAGGGATAAAAAGTAGAAAATAGTGACACTAACTCAAAGATGAGACAAAATGAAGAGGGAGAGAGAGAACAGATGTCATAATTGAGTTTTGTAGCTGTCACATGTTCTAAGGCCACAGTGCCCTGGGGAGGATTTTCCAGCGAGACGCATGTAAATATATGATGAGTAGGAGAAAGGCTGCCAATATGGTATTTCCAGAAAATGACAAATAGATCATCTTGCTTATATGTAGCTTGCACAAACGCACCTTTGGAGATGACTTGCGCTTATGAATCATCTGTAAAAACTGCTGCACCACGTAGATGCAATGGATCATCCCAGTTCTTCCAAGAAGCGCTGATCCCACAGTGAAAGTGCACAGCAAGCATGTCTTCTAGAGAAGAGAAGGTTGAGAGGAGATCTTATCAATATGTGCAAATACCCGAGGGGACAATGTAAACAAAATGAGGCCAAACTCTTCTCAGTGGTGGCCAGCGACAGAACAAGGGATAATGGGTACAAATTGAAACACAGGAAGTTCCTTCTCCATGTGAGGAAGAACTTCTTTCCTGTGAGGGTGACAGAGCCCTGGAAGAGGCTGCCCAAAGAGGTTGTGGAGTCTCCTGCTCTGAAGATCTTCCCAACCCGCCTGGATGCCGCCCTGTGCCCCGTGCTCTGGGTGTCCCTGCTGGAGCAGGGGGATTGGACCAGATGATCTCTAGAGGTCCCTTCCAGCCTCAACCATTCTGGGATTCTGTGAGCCTTGCACAGCGCCACATAACCAGTGTGTGACTGCTGTGGAGATGCTCAGCTTTTCAGATGCAGGGCAACTGATCTAGAACACCCACTCATGTGCAACAGTACTGCATCAAAAAGAATGAACACATATTCCAAAGTTTGTACAGACAAAATTCCTAGGCTTAAACAAGAAAACATGTCTTATCTAATTGTTTTTAATTTTTTTCTTCTATTGTTTGTGGTTTACTAATGCTTTAACTAGGTTATAACAGTTCCATGTCTTCTGATGCATTTGCCTGATTCCTGTATAGCTAGACAGTGATATAAAATTAGTATTCTCTGGTCTCTCCATATGCCCTAACTCTAATGAGTTAGCATAAGCATATGTGTTCTTAGGGTTGTAAGGTGTTGACTATGTCCACACTGCAACAGCAGTCGTAATTTCATTGTAGATGTACTTTGCTCATTCTAACCTAGAAACAGCATCTGTGTCAAGACTACCCAGTCCCTTATGTGTCTGGGATCCCTGGCTGCTTTGTATTGTCAGGACAGGAGCATCCAAGCCATGTGTATTCATGTGAGTTTGGATCTGCTTCTATGCATTAAGCTGCTGACTGCAGCATGCACAGCTTCTTAGTTAACTTCATTATTTTTAGCTTGCCAGGGTTGTAGCAGCACAGTTGCCAGCTACAGAAATTATGTTATTGTATCAGTTTTCCTCCAATGGATGAGGGCAAGACCACATTGATCTTTATAATCCACCCTCTTCGAAATGACTGCAGGCTGCACATAGGCAGGCACTGCTTCAGTGCCTGCTATAATGCTGCTTGGTGCTAACCAGGCACCAGGCGACTTTCAGCACACTCTTTCCATAGCAGTGTCATCTTCGCATTCCCCTACAGCAGTGTCACGGATGGCAGCCAACATTTAGATTTCTTTTTCTTCATTTTGCTTTGGATTTAACTTTAGGTCCAAACTTAAGGTTTGGATTTGAATTTGGGGAAAAAAAAAAAAGTCCCAACATTATACTTTTTTTTTTTTTTTTTTTTTTTTTTTTAAGTATAAAGAAATCAAGTAGGAGCAGGCACATTGGGGGAAGTCTGCTGTCTGGCTTCCTTTTTCTATTCTCAGAGTTGATCATCAGCATCATATATGATGTTATGGAGACTAAGGCCTGCAGAAAAGCTGCTTTTCACAAGACTATTAGATTAGCTGTCACAGATTGAAAAAAAAAAAAAAAAAAAGACGATGAGCTACATGAATACTTCTCAATCCTACATACATTTATTCCCATTTTAACCTAGGTGGAGCTGAGAGTTTGATGGGAAAAGTGAGAGGTTGACCCTCCATGTGTGTGTTTGATATTACTGCAATGAATAAAGGGCTCTTCCAGGTACGGCGGCAGAGCCCGGCAAGCCGCGCTCTGATTTACCCTCCCACCCCAGCAGCTCTCCCCGTTCCCCGAGGGCAGCGGCTGCCCCGCGGCCGTGCCCGGAGCCGC